>CAEGAF010029391.1:0-10172 GCA_903067075.1 Micropoecilia bifurca | reverse complement strand
ATAGCAATTATTATTATTATTATTATTATTATTATTATTATTATTATTTTTATTATTATTATTATTAAACAAATTTAATGATTTGTATGTAATTTAATGTAGAGAGAAGTAAATATTATAATATATTTAAAAAACATATTCCAGTTTGAATTCTTCACTCAGCAAAAATATTTTATATTTCTCTTTGATTGAACTCAAAATGTATTTTTCCAAATTAATAAAAAATAGTAACTTTTTAAGCCAATAATTTAAAAATAGATTATACAACAACAAAGTCACATGAAGGTTTCCGTTGTATAGTAAAAAACCACATCACCTCATTGCAATATTTAGCAAAACAGCACAATTCAAGCTGCAGTCACTTAGAATAGTCATTTAATGCACATTATTTATGTCTTACCTAAGCAAATGCCATGGGATAGTAACTCTAAAATACTAAAACATTTGGGTAGGAAACCTGGTTTTAAGTGACTGTTTCTGTAAAGTCCTTATAAGCACAAAGAAGACTTTGCAAACATCTCTTTAGCAGCAATAAACTTCCATAACCAACAGCAGTCATCCACCTAGGTGACGAGTCAACAGAAACAATCAATCGTGTCTGTTGCAATAACCGTGAAAGGAAGTGCCTCCAATTTATCTTTATTAAATCAATAGGGATTTGATAGCCTTACCTGCAGTGGAGTGCTTTGCCCAGTGTTGGAGCTGTAAGTGTCTTGTGCTTTGGGACAGGGGGGAGATCTCTGGTTCACTTGTTGTTTGTCGGGGATAGGGTAGTTTGCTGTGTGGCTGGAAGCGACACTCCTAAGGGTCCACTGTGAATAGAGGTCAGGATAATAGACACAGGCACACAACAAAGACTGATAATCCTGTCTCGCCCCACAGCTCCCATGTTGCAATCAGACATTTTCAGGGCAGTTAATTTGCAGTGAGGGGCACCTGAATGAACTGCGGTTGGGAAAGACTCCCAAGCTCCCATTATAGGCAGTAACCGGTGTCAATTCACAGCAATTAGACCACTCAGATGTGTCAGTAGACAGGCCTCAAATTAATAAATAAATAACGTCAACCACAAGTGCTTGCTGATATAGCCTTTTGAGTCATTTGAGTCTCCCAGTGGTCTATTTCAGAGCAGAACGCTTAGCCCTTTAAAAAGTGACGAGGTGTGCTCTCCTCCCTGGTCGTCCGGGATGACCTCTGTGTGAAAATTGCTCTTAGCAAGATGGTTGCTTCAATCGGTTTTCAGTGATTTGCAGTAAACAGATCGGCATTAAGAGAAGAGGGGCAAGAAATGCGCCATTATTGAAACACAGTCACAAGATTCCATTTTCCCACTGGGTTATATATATATCCAATTCCCAACCAAATATATATTTTTTCAATTAAATATTTAGTTTGAAACTCTGACATTTATAATATGGTGAATGTATGACTTTGAAAAATGAACACAGATGTTTTTTCGTTTTTTTTCTCAGACAAGCTAAAAACACCAAATTTTTGTTGTCAATTCTTCACTGTGCTACTTTTAAAACTGTACCACATGCATTTCTAGCATTTCACATCCATCCAAACAAAAGCAATGTGGTGGCAGCATCATGCAATGTTTTTCTTGTGCAGGTTCAAGAACAGAGGCTGAAACTAACCTTAGAATTGGGGCAGAGGTTCACCTTTCAGCAGGACAACTACCCTAAAGGCGTAAATATGTATCATTTTTAATACAGTTTGTTGCTCAGTTTTAATTCATGCATCTTAACAGTCACCTGGTGTTTAAACATTAAGAAGTGCAGGGAAACAATGCAACATAACAGCGCTAAATGAGGACGCATAATACGTACTACCAGTTATTAAAAGCGGTGAAATGTTAGAATCAAGGTTATTGCCTTAGGCCTTACAGGAGTAAAAGAGCCACCCCAGGCTCGCCACTCTGTTGGTATAAAAGGTTAATCACAGGCTGTAGGACCTAACTTCCTAGTTAAACCTTCATATACAATATGTGACCATTCAATTCTTTCAAAGCCAAGTAAAATCATTTAAAAAAAGTTTTTTTTATATTTGTTCTTAAAAAGAGGTCCACCTAACTGTAGAAAGAGATATGCAGAACATTTCCCAAAATAATCTGTGGGAACAGTCGTATCACAAAGAATCGTATGAAAGCATACGAAAGAGAAAAATAATACGTATTAATTTGCATGAATGCTTGCAAAGAGGAGAACAAAAATGTCTTGACATTTCACCAGCAACACTCAATCAAGAGGAAGTCATTACTCCCGAATAAAGGATAGCTATGCTCTGCAGCTTGACTTCAACTGAATACCACACCTTTCAGCAATGCATAAATAATGTGCCAGCTGCCTTTGATCTGTTGGAGGTGATAACTTCACAAGCATGGACACGTTCCTCTGATAGAAGAGGCCCTGCCTTGTCCAAAAATGTGTCAGCAAGCATCACGCTCACAGAAATCTACTGAAGGGGAGGCAGTGAACAAAGAGAAGCCCCCAGTGGAGAATACAATGCTGCAGGAGACAAACATGGTTATTGATTCACAAAAAAAGATAAGACATTGCCTCTGGACGACACCTTTACATTCCACTCCCACCTCGGCTTGGGCTCCCATCATGAATATGCATTGCTGTTTATGATGACAGGAATAACAACTGGTGCAATACAAATATTACCATCTACAAGGCCCGAAGTATAAAAGTATTTTCTTGGTAATAATACAAACCTAGAAACCCAGGTGTAGGCTAACATGTTGTTTATCTATGAAAATTGAACAGATTGCTGAAAGGGACAGTTCAGAATATTTTAGCTGAGTTTTTGGTTCACAGGATTATAGGCAGCTGATATCTTACTTTCAATAAACTTACTCTCTTGGCTTCATTTTGTATAAATTTATAATATTTAAATTTCAAAATGCTAATGAGTATTCTGAAAGGAGCAAATACAAAATTATGACTCCACTCTTCAAAATTTCACGGCAGTTTAAACAGTTGGTTTTTTTCTAACATTCTAAGCATCGTCATTTGCATTAGGTGATTATTTATAGGGAAGTTGATGACTTATTTAAACAGGAAATGGAGGAAGGAGACATGCACCATGTGGATTTTGCTGCGTGAAAAATGTGCTAAAAGCAAACAGTGGTGCCAAATCCGAAGTGAAGAAAGTAGCTATTGGCTATCCTAAAGGTCATTATCCAATTTACATACTTACGCATTTGCATGTGTAGAGAGTGGATGCCAGTGAAGGAGGAAATAAATAGAAAAACAAATGAGGAGGAGGGAGAAAAAAAAGATGTTTAAAACTACAACACAATGTTCTTGAATAAATTGTTTGTTTTCTTGTTGTCACAAAGTGACCTAGATTTACCTGATATAAAGATAGTAAGATAATTAACTGCAGGTGAGAAGATATTGAGTGCTCATAACCTCTACCAGAACTTGCATTCCAGAAAATCAGTCATTTTAAAGTTGTTTTAGTCATGTACCAAACATGTGGTTTATTTATATCTCCAATAAATTGGATATTTTTTAATAAAATCTAAAACAGCAACAAGAAGGAAGATGTAGTCTTAATATCAAAAAGCAGAAATGATTACGATAAAAACAGTCCAGTAATGGTGGTGAAGTTAGTGGTTTTAAGATGGTAAAATATCTTTATTTTTTCTCTCAGGAGAAAGAAAATCTCATTTATGACAGCTGTCAGCAGTATTTTTAGGCCCCATGGTAAATTCTTTAGATTCAAACTCCCAAAGAAATGACAGAGGTCTGTAAAAGCTCTCTTGTGTGTCAGCGTGGCAGACTGAGTGACTGTTCACGGACAGTCTGAAACCCTGATACAGCTGAAGAGGGAAGAGAGAGGAAAAAAAGGAAGAAAAAGAGAAAGAAAAACACATGGTAAAGTGAGCGCACAAAGCACTCTTCTGAGAGGTCAAAGTGAACACAAGTCCCCCTTTCAGACAGAAAGAAAAATAAAATCCCATGTGACTTTTAGCACACCTGCTTTGACCAGAGTGCCTAAGCTGTGTGAAATGAAGGCTCTCTGTGTAATAATGGTGATATTAGACATTGTTATAATTGCTTCACGTTTCCATTTCAGATTTAAGCTGTGAAAATATAACCAGAAATGGCCCGGACCTCACAGAAGCAATTTATTTAATCCTTATTAATTTGAAGTGGTGAGGGACCTGAACAAACACTCTGGGAGAAGTATGATTAAACTCTGTTTTGACTTCATCCATTCATTTATTTTTAATTACACAAATAGAACAGAATATTCATGCTTCTTTTAAAAGTTGGTAGGGAAAGCAAACGCATGCTTAGTTCATTTTATCCAACAAGGAATGAGGCTGAAAGCAGGTTGGGGTTAGTCCTGGGAACTTATTAGCAGAGCCTCCCCGGTGGGTGAGCTTCCTAGGAAAAGGTAAGAGAGGCTCTTCCTCTTCAGAATTGCCTATAATGCCACGAGCATCTTGTCTTGGTGTGGAAATACTTCAAACAGCGAACCGTTAATGAAACATACCAGCGAGGCGCTGCACCGATTCACATAGAACATGAATAACCCTCTATGAGTGGACCCAGTGCTCAGTCTCACATTATAATCACATCTTACACAGCAGAATTCACTAATGAAGACATGCATTTAAAAAGTAACCCCATGACTCAGGACTATATTCAGAAGGGCATCTGTCTATGATAGAGGGAAGAGAATGAAAGAGATTGCTCCCCTTGAAACTGACAGAAAGCTTTAGTGCATTTTTTTTTTATTCAGAAGGAAAGACAAATTGATCATTTGTGTAAAATTACTAAATATTTTTTTATATAAATCATTTAGAAACAGTGGCAGAAACATAAAAAACATTTTTCAAGACATATTTTTCACTTTGCAATTTTGCTTATAAAGATTTTACTTTTTGCAGTTCCATCCATCAATACATTCCTTTTTTTATATATAAATGCTTATTACTGTGGGCTGTGTTTATTGCCTATCTGTATCATTTATTGGGTAAGAGGTGACCTCAATATTTAAAATGGCACCAATACATCATGGTTTTACAGTAACACTTCTTTAAACTTAATTGCTTTTGACATGCAGAAATCTTGAAGAAGCCTATGGGACAAGCACGTTTTGATCTAGTGTTTTACTCTGAATTGTAAGTTAGTTAAATTACAAATCTCTAAGATTTCTAGTAATGTATTTTGTGGCAGAGTATATTGTGTTTTTAAAGATAAACCACTTTTAGTCAAGATACTCATATAAAATGTAGCTGGGTTTTGCATCAAAATGTAATTGATCGACGTGTTCTCCAAAAGTTGCAACATATACCTTCTGTGTTTTGTCTGGAGTAAATGGAGGTTTATCACGATTTATTTTAACTCATCTATATGCATGCATAAAGTTTATTCCTGAGGTTAAAAAAAATCCCTGTCTGAGTTCATATTGACTATTGAGTGTTGAGTTTTCTTGAACCATTGACAATGGATTTAATTTTTTTCTGTTGTGTGCTTTAAAATACTGTTCAATAAGGCAAGTTGGGTGTAAGGAGTGGTGCCCAATCAGCACTGAAAGCAACCACAAGATCCCCTCAAATTCAAGATAACACAGCAAGAGTGAGTCATTACAATTTGAGTTTATTTTAACTTATTTATTAAAATACATTTTCTGTTTTATTTTTGTCTAAAGGCAGGACGAAAACTCAGTATTAGTAGCCAACTAAAAACCTCTCAGCAGCATTATATAGTCACCCGGTGGGCTAAATGGCTTGAAAGAAATCCACCACCATCTACTGGTGAGAACTGTACTTGCTCACAAAACAACTGTTATGGTAATCAACAACCCTTGATTTTTTGTAAATTAAAATTGTTAAATCAACAAATTGCACATTTTAAGATCATGTTCTTAAAATGTGCAATTACACATGCTGGGACATCTGCATATCTGCAACTATGGTGAGCAGACTTTACCCACAATCCCTTGAGGTAGCAGTGACACAGCCAAAACTGGAATGGTCAATCAAACAACTGACCAGGAGCCGAAAAGGCAGCCAAGACGTTGGAAATCATGTCTATCCAGATGATAGGGGTTCGGGGTTTCTACCAGGTGAGACCTGAGGTTGGGCAATGCCGACTCGTAATCAATGGAGTCGTTGAGTAAGTTATTGGAGCCACCAAAACAAATATCTGACAAAGTTGTGGTATTTTGGCTAAAAATGCTTAATACAGGTGCGTCTTAGCTGCATAAGCAGCAAGTAGATAGTGACCTGATGAATGATGCTTTTAAAGAGGTTCAGCTCAACCCTCAACCACTTATGCAAATAAACATTCCTGCAGCAAAGCTTACCTTGTCACAATGTGTTAAAAATGCAAAATGTGAAGTAATAAATAAATATCAGTACAGAAATGTAACATTAGCTAATTAATCACATGCAGTTGTCATTAGATCAGGACTAAATTTATTTACAGAAATACTTTGTTTCAAAAACGATATCATGTTATCACTTGTGCTAAAGCCAAAACATGTGTATAATGGTGGTGTGGCCATTTATGTAGCAACTTTTCAAACCCTCCAGATCTCTCTCCGGAAACTGGAATTGGTTTTTATCTTGATGAAGATCTCACTTATGCTTATCTAACACTAGATTGTGTAAGAATAACACTAAGTATTGTCCAAATACTTAGGAATCTGGCTAGGTAAGTTATGCTTGGATGTTTATGTTAATATTTGTTAAATTGTGATGTAATTTAATTTTATTAGTTTTTTGTTGTATAATTAACCTACCTACATTTTAAACATTTTGTCATGTTATGCGAATTGTTTTATATGGAATATTTTTCGAGTTGAATTTTAGTTGGCCTGAAATTAATTATTATCCTTATACTTAATTTTAAATTAATTTCCGAAATTGTTTTACATTTGTGAATGTTTTCACTTGGAACGATTTCACAGGATGTTTATGCTACCATCTTGACCTGGATCTGCTTCATTATTATATTAAACTGTTAAGTTGACTCGTATTTGATACTCAAAAATTTTAAATTCTGCTGGAAGAAAAACAACACAAAACTAATATGACATCCGGGCTACTAAAAAAGATGTGATAGGGTGTCAATAATTGTCCACATATACATGGGCAGTGACACTAATCTTCAGGTCCTCCAAAAGGAGATATATAGATATATATGTGAGAGCGCTGAATGGATTAGGCAGGGTTATCTACCTCCTGTGGGCACACGGCCTGAGTCATGCTGAGAGCTCCAGGAATTCTCTGGAAGTCTGTTAAGGATGGAGAGGATTTGGCTTTACTTGTTGCATTGTTCTGACAGAATCCAAACAAAGCCACCGGCATGAGGTCCGTCCGAGAAGTACAGTCCATTCACTTGCATTCACACCCCCTAATATTACTCATTTGTTTTTAATCATGACAATTTAGCAGCAGTTTGATTCAAACGGTTTCTACTATGAATAAAAAGAGTGGCTAAAGACACACATCTTTAATTAACCATCCATCCATCCATTTTCTTTGCACCCTTGTCCCTTGGGGGGGTCGGGAGGGTTGCTGGTGCCTATCTCCAGCTGACGTTCCGGGCGAGAGGCGGGGTTCGCCCTGGTTCGCCTTTAATTAACATTTTACCAAAAGTACCAAGTGTAAAATGTTTCTTTACTTTTTGTATGTTTTGAAAAAAACATTATTGAAAGCTATTATACTTAAAACACAGCGGATACAATGATACTTTGGTCAGGCACTTTGCATAGTTAAGAACAGCTTTAAGACACCTTATTTCACCTACATTTCAAAAATTATATATTCTCTCTGTTGCATTCTTTTTACAAATTTATCAAGATAATTTGCTTAAAGAAAATACGTTTTGTAATAAACACTCACTTTTTAGTATATAATTTATACACATCTGGTCCATTTGTTTTATTGATTCTGGTATAACCTGCATAGCATTAGCTCAGTCTTTTTGTGAATGTTCATATATTTTTCATATTTTTTTTTTATGCAACATTTTAATCTTACTTTCAAATAAATGAAAAATAGAATAGGTATATTATAAATGTCTTATTAAAAAGGGCTAACTTGAGAATGTTCTGTTTATTTGTGTTTAAAGTACTAACCTAAGTGCATAAAGTGATTTCAAGGTAAACTAAATCATCTCCAGTTTCACAGAGGTTTTTGAAAAAAAGTATGTGGACAGAATTGCAACAGTCCTACAAGTTGGGAGTTTTATTTCAAGCTAATAATCAACACTGACTGAAGTTTCTTTGTTCATCATGTGGTAAATGTCATTTTTTGCCCACCAAAAAATGTTGTTGCTTAAATACACAATGAAAAAAGGGGATTTGAAAATGTGACAAACCCATTTCCTGAATTCAACAAGATGATGAGGGGGAAGTTGTTTTCTTGCCAGTAACAAATGTGTCCTTTAGTTCATCATTTGTTTGTAATGCCCTTAGGAGTACAGTGTGTGGTGGCAAAAGCTTAGAGCAAGTCTCTATCTGACATATTGGGGGTATCTTAGACAACAGCATTTAAGGTTTCATAAAAATGAGAAATTGATTACATTTTCAGATCCCAATGATCTCTTCTTTAGAAAACGAGTGAGACGACATGGCCTAAATAAACTAACACTCACTGAGCTATATATATATATATATATATAGTGCGTCTATAGACTACAGGTGTAGTCTTCCTAACACATTGATAAGTAAGAGCTGTTCCAATAATTTTACTAGTTTCTGGTTCTGGATTTATCACATAAAATATGTCTTTGCAATAATTTTATCATAAACGTAATATTTTATCATAGTATTTTAAATGACAATGTGAAATGTTTTCATTGACTTTTCACCTTCCTAGACATATCCTAATGCTAATCCTAATCTAAAATAAATTATGAATGTAGATGTCTCATACTATTTAAAAAAAAGCTCAGTTAGTTTCTGACTCTCTCCAAGTGTTAGTTTTCTCATAATGTAATTTTAAATATATGCTTTCTTGATTTAAAGTGGGCTGGGAGAATGATGGATGTACTTTTAACTGGTATTTTGAAGTATCTTATGTTAAAGAGACTTTTCACAATCAATTATCTATTTGCTGTCTCTTCAGATCCTTCGTCTTTGAGAATTACCATCAAATCCTCTGCATGCTTATGCTTTGATATGTTTGCATTTGATTTCTGAGTGGGCCTCTCTTTTTGTTCGTCTCCATCACAGGAGACCAGCTACGTTGGATCATGACTCGGTCTCATCCTTTCCGACATAAATCTCCATCTCATCCTCCATAAGCACAGCATCTGTCAGAATGATCAATGCTTTGGTTCCTGACTCAAGGAACTGTTTCCACTGAGCAAGATATGGGGACCATACATTGATATTCTTTTCCAGTGAGCCTCCTTTCATATTTTTTACCACTTTAATATTTTTTTTACCGTACCATGTCGGTCAAACAGATCCTTGTGCACCCTGGGTTTTTAATCATGTCTAACCTATATGTGTGCATTCTTTTAAGACGTTAAAGAGGTTTGAGGTTTTTGTCAGTCATTTCAGAAAGTGGAACTCACATTATCAACACTATTACACAAAGTGAATTATTTAAAGTTTTAGTTTTTTCTCATTTTCATGATAATAACTTACAGTTAATGAAAGTCCAATGTCTCTGAAAATAACATTAAAAGTTCTTTGCTTGTAGACTAGTGACAATATTTTTAAACTGGCAGTCTGAAGAATTTCACCACTCCTGTCAACCAATCAGAGGCAGGAGGAGTGTCTTTGTGCTGTCTCTCACCTCATGCATGTGTTGCTAAAAGTGCTAATGTCAAGGAAACAACTTACTGTTTAAGAAAAACCATTTATTGGTGGCCAAGCTAACTAGACTGACATTCATTGTGGTTCATCATTCTGTTGTGGTGAACCACTATTAGCATAGCAGATAGGAGAGACCAAGGGGGAGGTTGTGAGCAGCATGGCCACGTGGATGATTGACAGCGCTAAGACCTTCCTTCTTGCTCTGATTGGTTGTTAATAGGGAAAATGCAGGGGATCCTTATTTTTTTCATGCCATACTGTCAAAACATAGTATTAAACACACACACACACACACACACACACATATATATATATATATATATATATATATATATATATATATATACACAATTAGAGTAAAAAAATATATA
>CAEGAF010029383.1:0-39951 GCA_903067075.1 Micropoecilia bifurca | reverse complement strand
CAACATAATATTAGAAACATAACATATGATTTTATAAATGCACTGTTATAGCACTTTATGTAATAATATAATGAAGTAATATTGGAAACATAGCACATTTTCACTATTATAACACTGTGTCATAAAATACCTTAGCGGGGCTGTTTTAAAAGCTGTTTATAACAGCTGAAGGAAGTGAGTTCCATGTTTTTATTCCTCTAAAAAATAGGCTTTCCTCCGAAGACTGTCTACTGACTTCAGATCTGGACACCTACTAGACCACTTCAGGACTTTAAAATGCTTCTTACGGAGCCACTTTTTTGCTGTGTGTTTGGGGTCGTCGTGCTGAACGACCGCGCCTCGACTCGTCTTCAGTGCTCTCGCTGAAGGAAGGAAGTTGATGCATAAAATCTCATGATTCTCCCCTCATTACAATGCAGTCGTCCTACACACTGCAGGATTTTAATCAATGGCTATGTAGTGTGTTACTATGGTAACCTTTAGGACTATGATCTCAGCTCTCTTCATGTCGTTGAGCAGATCTTCCTGTGTTGACTGCAAACTGTCTTAAAAATGTGTCTACTTGTGGATAATCTTGCTCGCAGTAAAATGTCGCGCTTCAAATCGGTTAGAAACTTCAGCCATAACTGTTTCTCTAAAGTCATTGCTGATTTCTTATCTTCTTGGCACTGTGTTAGCACAGTGTTTTGTACTCCGGCTCAGCAATTCGTCAAAACTGCTGGGCCCTCTACAAGTAGTTACACTTGGAAATGTGAATCTGGGAGTCGAGTCTGTGCGAATCATTTTCATTTTCACTCTTATTTTCTGACTTAATCTTCCCTGACAGCAACAGTTCAGTTGTTAGACTAATTTTTTTTCCACCTCCAGTCTATTTCTGGTTCATTATTGCAGTGGAAACATGGTGAAATATCTTTGCTGTCGTCATTAATTTGGTTTTCCCAGGCATAAACAATAGTGCCCATTAGAAAATCTTGCAGAACAAACTGGGCTAATAATACAATTTTAGGGCTGATTAACTTTGAAAAAGTGATCACAATGAAACTAGCAAAACACAAATTTAGCAGCAGAAAGGCAATAAAACATTGTAGCGTTGTAGAGAACCCGCAATGAAACCTCATGTAATGGGAATTTTACTACCCTAGATTAGAATTGATATAATCTGATTTTCTTAAATCTTTTCTTTTTTTTTGCAATATATGCAAAGAAATGCAATAACAGTTAACATATATAGAAATCCTGACTTTTGATAGTCTGTACTTTTTAATGTAGCAGTTATAAATAAAGGACTTCTGCAGATATTCATTGCCTTGCAAAACCCTATACTTTTCAGATTTTCTCATTGTAATTTATAATTTCAATTTATTGATTTTTTATTTTCTTTACTATTAAAAAGCCAAAACACGTGGCATACATTTGTCTTGATTCAGTCATTTGCAGGGGCACTTTTTGTTGCTCTGCTAGGGCTGCAAAATATGTCCAATTCCATATTCGTATCGGTTTGTTGTCATGGAGGATAAGATAGAAACTCCAACCGAAACAACAGAATCCCCGCAGCATGATGCTACCACCACAGTGGCTCACCATGAGAGACGCCGCAAGATTTATAGAGTACATCTACAACTCCTCTCCTCTAATTTAGTGGGGGGGTGGAAAACAGTGAACGTGCCATGAGCGGCTCATTTACTGTTGTATCTTGAGTGCCTTCTCACACACACACATCACGGCCACTCACAACCTTTATTCCAGAGTGTGTGTGTGTGTGTGTGTGTGTGTGTGTGTGTGTGTGTGTGTGTGTGTGTGTGTGTGTGTGTGTGTGTGTGTGTCCTTTGCCCCCGCGTGATCCGCGGAAGACGCAGCTCCAGCAAACAGGGTGGCTTAGAGACAGGAAGGGAGCGTAAAAAGAAAGCAGAAGAAAACGAAGTAAGAAGAGTGATTTTTCTCCCTTTTATTCCCATGGGTGCTGCAGCAGGGCTTTTCACTTGAGTTGCCACAATTCATTTCCTGCCGCCCGTATGTGTGTTTCTGTGCGTTGTGTGCATGCGTGAACTATGTAAAGGTCTTGCTCCACACTGGTGATTTATAGCGGCGGGCTCCGGCCCTATCTGTTTTCGATCAGTCTCATGCTCGGCTCTGGCTTCCCTCCAGCACTCCCCTGGCCCACCGGACACTGAGTCTGGGTGGGACCCCCTCAGGAACAACACTGCTCTCTCTCTCTCTCTCTCTCTCTCTCGCTCTTTTATCCCCCTCTCCTCTTCTCAGCCTTGGCTTGTTCACCCCCCACCCCTCCCTTCAACCCCACTTTCCCTAACTCGCTCTTGCTTCGTGTACACAATTTCACAACCGCTGTCTCAACATCACGCAAAAATAAACTCCGTCACTCTTGCTTATTCGCTCGCTCTGGCTGTGTTTCTTTGTCTTGCTTCTCACGCTCACCATCTGACATCAGCTTCGAGTACTCGGTCACATGCAGTCGTCCTCACATTGCACACTCCTCCGTCAGTATTCTGATGTCATGCTGGATAACTTCTGTTATTTTATCCCGCCACGTCCATCGTGCAGCTTTCGCTCGAATTTAAATTCCAGCCAGGAACATAATCTGGGAAAGGAGGGAGAAACATCCTCGAAGTCGTGTCACGGTTGGCGATGGGGCAGTTTGTTGTTGCATGAGTAATAAGCCTTGGATTTCGTTTTCTTCTCTCTTTTTTTTTTCGGAACGAGAGCCAGCCTCTCTTTGTGCTCGGAATGGGAATCGCTGTCAGCGCGTTCCCAGAAACCTTAGACATGAGTTTACTACAAGTGTGCAAATCTCCGCCATTGTGCGGTGGATGGTAAATGTTAACTGAAACAGGAAGTGGCCTGTCAGTCATGGCGCTCGCTCCAGCACTTTCTCCCAGCTGTTACTCCACACACACACTCACACACACGCACGCAGAAACAAGCCCTCAGACAGACACGCAGACTCAAAGACAGCTGGTCTTCCTGTCTCTGCTGACCTTGGATGGGCTCCTTGTGGGGTTTTAGCATCCACTCATCCTCACATCCTCTTTTATCGTAACTACCTCACAAGCTCATCCTTCTCTGCTGTCTTCTGCCTTTGACATGCCTCAGATGTTTGTTTTTCGAGCTCACAGCTTCGGTGGAAGCATTGAATTCTAGGTTGTGTCCTCCTTCAGTCTTTCATGACTATCCCATGACAGTGTTATCACTAACCAACGTAAAATAGTTTCCAACCTGGATAAAGAAAACTCCTTTAGTTCAGTGAGTTGTGGCAGAGCTCCTATTTAACGGAAAGCTTTCCAGACAGTAAAGGGCTTGAATTTCCTGGATCTGAATGTTTCTTAAGAAGAATTCATCAAGGTTTTGTTGGGTCTCTGGGATTGACGGAGTGTTGAAAGTGGGACAGCTGATACTGCTGTTTCTCATCAGCTATGAAGTCACTGACGGCCTGTTGATATCGGTGGATGCTCCGTTTCTGTCTCTGTTTATGTTTGAGAGTGAGAGAGAAAGAGGCTTTAGCAGTCAACCTGATGTAAAAGTCTAAAGATACATTAATGGAGGTTAGACCTGCTGATGTAATACCAGAATGTCGCAGCCGACAAAACGCAGTCGACGTTTTCCGACAACATGGAGGTGTCCATGGACTTTATTTCTAAATCCTGTTTTTTAAAAAGTTATTATTCATTGACAAAATACGCACAGAATATAAGAACATTATATTTTTTGAGCATTTTTGATCA
The DNA here is from genome assembly GCA_903067075.1 of Micropoecilia bifurca. Classification (NCBI taxonomy): domain Eukaryota; kingdom Metazoa; phylum Chordata; class Actinopteri; order Cyprinodontiformes; family Poeciliidae; genus Micropoecilia; species Micropoecilia bifurca. The sequence continues at coordinate 36,214 of CAEGAF010029383.1, read as the reverse complement.
CAAAGTGTGACTTGAAAGATCTATATTTAGCTTCCAACCACGTTGCTGGCAGATGTAAGATGTTTTTTCTAGATGCAAACGTTTTTCACAGTGCTAGCTGAGTAGCTGTGGGTCTGTTTACGACCGAGCGACTGAGGAATCTGTTTAGACGTGACTTCAACACATTCGTAACATTAAAAGCTACAAGAACCAAGTTTGCCATCTTATTGAGTAATTCTGCACAACAGCAAGTCAAGAAATATTTAGACTGTCATTATAAAGTCAAACAGAAGCAAAGCAGTGAAGTGTTGCATTTGCTTTGACTTCTGTTTCACGGCACACTGAATGTTGGTGCCGATTCTCAGTCATCCACAGCAGGACAATCCTAAGTAGAAGTCCAGTTGCCTTCCGCACTTAGGATTGCAGACAGAATAAATGAGTGATGCTCTGATACAAACAGCCAGTGATCAAAATCTCAGTGGTATACAGGTATGTATTTGTTCTGGGAATGACTGGAAAATCACTGTAAAACACTTGGTTGGTGAAATGAGTCAACTCAATAAGGACAATAGACACAAAAGTGGGGTTTTATTTACAGAGTAATAAGTGGAGTTTCTTAAAATATAACATTTTTATTTGTCTTTGTCTTGTCTCAGACGTCCTATGCTACCTTGAAGCCAGCATATGTATTTTAATCTCTTCTGCGGTCAAATAAAATATAAACAAAGAATGTAATAATGCGAATGTGCAATATCCCATCAGTCTAAAGTATTTTATCTGTGAGAACAGTACATGTTTTCACGGTATTGTTCCTTTCTTTTGGTAGAGATCTTTTGAGTTGTTATATTTACAAGTGTTCTTATTCGATTTCATTCCTCCAGCCCCAAAGGGTCTGCTCCACCTCAGCCCCGACGTCTACCAGGAGATGGAAGCCAGCAGGAAGCAGAGTGGCAGCACACCACTCACCAGCAGCAGCGGCGGCAGCGCCACCGGAGGCTCCGTCAATTATGTTGCATCCAAAGACGCGGGGCTCTGCTCTGCCCCTTTGCCCCCAGGACATTCTCCGTATTACAGCGGCTCGCCTTCCTCGCCCAGCCCCACTGCTACCATGGCCAGAGAGCTGCTGCTTAACGGCCAGTCACCTCCAGCAGATGGGTCGCTGCCCGTGAAGGGGAAGAACCTGGCCTGCAGTGTTTCTGTGCAGCCGGCACAGCAGCTGGACTACCTGGCTCACATCCAGGGCTTCCAGGTAGGAGTCAGAGATGTGGCGCCAAGGCGTCTTTTAAGTTTCTCCTCTGAATTTCTGTCCCTGAAGTTTACGTGCTGCTGTGCTCAGGGAAGATGTAAGTAAACAAAAGACACAAGTACTTCACGATACTAGTTAAAATGCGGTAGACTCCGGTCCTTGTTTGAGCGAAGCAGCCATTTTATCCGAGCACAGACCACAGAGGAGACCGCTAAAACAAAACAAAATGTCTAACTCTGCATGAGAAATGAAACCTGCACGTCATAAATATGAGAATCAGAGTTTGCAAAGTTAAACAAGAGTAAAAGCACCCCGTGCTTTCATTGGCTCAGCTGTTTTTAAAGTAAAATAATATGTTATTTAGAAATGCACCAATGGGCTTTTCATCCGTAATGCAGATTTGTGTTTCTTTGAAGTCAGAACTACCAATTCAGATCTTGACTGATTATAATTTTGTTTTGTTTTTTTAAGACATGTAATCTTGAAAGAGAAGTAAAACGCTGCAGGTTCTTTGATAGAGAATGAAGGTATGACAGTATTATCACCTTTATGCATCAAAAGGTCTTCTAGATCCATATCTGCTTTGTTTTTAAGTTGGCAAGTGCAGCAGAGCTGTTGGTTGACGTGTTTATAAATCGCCAGTTCTACATGGGAGAGGGAAAGTGAAAGTGAGATGAAACAAACCTGATTACGAGCTATTTAACCTGTCAATCCCTGGCCAGAACCATTCAGGGTGACACTGGCCAATTCCTTTCTGCCAAATTGATTGGCAGAAAGGAAATTAAATAATTGCAAAAGAGGATTCTTTGCCGTATCTGACAGTGAGTTTCGGATTGTGTTTACCTTAAAAAAAATAAAAAAATAAAATCTTGACAAAAAAAATAGTTTACCAGATGAATGTAATTCTGTGATTTAGCAGATGTGCAGTAAATAATAAGTTTGCAGTATTTTATGACTGTTTGTTGTTGAAGTGTCGGTGTGTTTGGAACATCATGTAATAGGCTGAAAGCACAATCAGTTCTCATTAGCAGACCTGGAGAGAAAGCACCAGCTTCACAGGTGGGTCTGTTGGTACCAAACCAGACACATCCACTCACCCTCTCCCAAGTCTGTGAGTGTGTGTTTTCCACTCGGGTGGGGTGGGGGGTAGAACCCGTTGTCTGTTTCAATCTGTACATACCTGCACGCTGATACCAGCCCCTGCTCATTTAAGCCGCAGATGCTTTTTATCAGTTTGAGCTAAAACATTTTATCTTAACCTGCTGAGGGTTCCTTTGAAAGGCCTTTGTTATTGCTCTTAGCCTTCCTGTGTGGATGTAACCTGAGAGAGCTCTGCTGCCTGGCCAATCACACACACACACGCACACCTACACACACACACACACACGCGCACTCACTCAAACAGCAGGTCCTGTTTAGTGGAAACGGATGAGCCGGGCAAAAGCTTGCCTGTAAAGTTGGCGTTCTTGTAGTTTCCTAAACATATTTACTGTAACATATTACATAGTTGTGTGCTTCTTTTTTTTTTGCCTGTAAATGCTTGCAGACATTTCTGGGAGTAAAAACACAAACAAGCATCAGTTTACGCGCTGATCCCCTCGTGTTTCTTAAGCAAAGAATTCAGGCTGTAATTGAGACATGCTGACAATGTGTGTTCCCTTGAAAGGATGTTTCATATCTTCTGGGTTTGTAATGAAAACCTCTGCTTGCTTACAGAGCTGTGTTGAGCAAACCCCCTAAGCTTTATACTGTCGCTGGTTATCACTGATTTTTAATATTTAACCAAAATCCCATCGCTTGATTCTCTGTGTTAAAGTGCCTTTCTATTTGCACGGTCTGCAAATCGATTCTTCTTTTTGTTTTGTTTAATAATGCTATCATTGTTGGATTAGAAATCTTGTAATGTCATTATGTTATCCAAGTGTGCAGATTACAGTGACTACGGTACAATGAATTAAGGAAACTTGGCCAGAACCAAAGGCATTCTCAGGAGACAAAAGCTCAAGTCTACCTGCTAAGCCCTTTTTTGATCTAATTGGAAAACAGCCACAGGGGGGAAACTCGGAGCGGCTAAGCAACAGCGTGTTTCTGGTGGTAGCTTGGAGCGTAGATTTTGGCACCTGTTCCAGAGTTTTTGTTTGTCCTAATAATTTGGTTGCTGTGTTGTTGGCACAGTGGATATGTGAGAGCGTGAAAGTAGGACAGAGAGAAAGAAGGGAAAAAAAGGCTGAAAGTCAAAGACACTTAGGACAAAAATCTCCTTGTTTCCTGTAGTTCCTCAGCTTTTTTTTAGGTTTTGCTTTATGGCCATTTTGTTGCTGTAGATTTACGTAAATCATAAATTATCTGTATTCCATTTGTTTTGCCATTGACACTACATTCTTGTTGACTTACTTGACTTGTTGTATTACGCTGCCACCCATTTTCTTCTCGAGCCTTTCACGTTTCCTACATTTTTACTCTAAATATAACAGGATCATACCAAGTTTTCCTCTGAAGATAAATATCGACATTGTTGAGTTTTAGTTTCTTCCCCAACAACCATGGCTCTTTGTGTTGCTTTTAGAGTAAAACCCTCTTCCTCCCTGAGTGGCCTTCCAGACTGTGTTACTTCAGCACTCATTTCTTTGGAGACAGATACACACAGCTTTACATTTTTGGGGTAAATAATGCACATTTCACTCTAAAAACACATTATTTTGTGTCTCGGTTGGATACAGCCTTTAGAGTTTTTAATGGCATCGTCATGTTTGTGGAAATTATGTTAGGAGTGAGCCACACTTTTCAAGAAGTTAAGGTTCCTGCTTTCTTGCCCTGGTTTCTGTGGATTTTACCTATAATCGCCACAGAAGGAAGCGATGCGTTTGAGGTGTTGCGTTAAAATACCCACCCAATGAAAACCTCGTTTTAACTCAGACGTTGTGAGTCAGAAGCTGACGTAGCCACGATGTCATCACCTGTGCTTCCCCAAATAATCTGTAGCATATATAGCAATATAAAATAAAAATTATAGCTCATTATTCCGGCGTTAGTCTGCACAGTGACAGTTGGTAGAGCTGTTGCCTTGCAGCAAGAAGGTTCTGGGTTCGATTCCCGGCCCCAGTGTTTTTGCATGGAGTCTCCATGTTCTCCCTGTGCATGCATGGGTTTTCTCCGGGTACTCCGGTTTCCTCCCACTGTCCAAAAACATGACTGTCAAGTTAATTAGCCTCTCAAAATTGTCCCTAAGTTTTATACATCCCTAGGTGTGAGTGTGTGTGTGTGTGCATGGTTGTTTGTCCTGTGTATCTCTGAGTTGCCTTGCGACAGACTGGCAACCTGTCCAGGGTGAACCCCATCTCTCACCCGGAACGTTAGCTGGAGATGGGCACCAGCAACCCTCCCCACACCACTAAGGGACAAGGGTGTCAAGAAAATGGATGGATGGATATTCTGGCGTTTACCAAAAAAAATATTTTATTCACTCTAACTGTGTTGGAAAAGGAAGAAAAAAAAAGTCGTATATGATTTAAAGTCAGAAAATAAGAAAGAAAAGTTCCTCTTGCTGTCTTTTTATAGAGTAAAAATTTGGTTTCAACAGATGATGTGAATTACATCTAGTTGCATGCTTTTTCTATACGTTGTAAAATAAACTGGCTCTGTTGCATTTATAACTAAATGATTGAACAGCATGCGTCCTTTTCCATCAGCCAGATTCCCTGGTAACTGGCAGCAGCAGCAGATGTGACACCTATGTAGCCCCACTCAGAGGTTACGCCACTCCTGATTCTGTTCCTGCACTGCCGTGGAAAATATGACAAGAACCGCTTTGTTTATTGTTTCATTTTGACCAGCCTGTCGGGTTTTATTATCAACTTTGGGCATTGGATCTTTTACTCTAAAAGCTGAGGTAATATTAAAAATTCAATGGCACACGATCTTTGAAGACTGAGGGTGGAAAAGAAACCCCTCAATGTTTCTTGAGAGTTAGAGGGAATAGATCAACCTGCTTTATTCGACATTCCAAGTCATGTTTAAAGAGATAAATCCTCTTATTTTATAACCTCTCTCCATCCAAAACAACAAATCCGAGATGCTAATCAGCCGAGATTCTTTTAGCGGGGTCGTGGAGAGCTTAACGTTGGAGACGGATTTAGAGGCAAAGCAGGATTGTACTCAGTGCTGCACTGAAATCAGAACTTGATGTTGGAAATCCCATGTTAATGAAAACACTATCCTTGCCGGGTGGCGGGTGTTGATATCCATTCACTCCAGTTCCCAGGATTTCTCACACTTTCACACTGTTTGTTCTTCCCTCTCCCCGCTTCCTCCTTTGGCCGTGTAGAAAAACCACATCAAGCGGCGCCGACTACACCTAGTACACTGCCAGGCAGTTTCTGAGCTTACACAAAACACACCCTTTTTTTTTCTTTTCCACCTTCTTTTCTCCCTCCCTGATCTCCACTGCTCACTCTCTCGTCTCTCTCTCTCTCTTATCGAGATCAAATGCATAATCTGCTGCAAGCGCTCAAAGACCAACAGTTTGTTTCCAATCTCCTTGTCATCATTTCATTCCTCCGCTCTCTGTTTACTCTGGGATTTGCTTTAGAAAATACATTTTGGGGTGGCTAATCCCACCACGCTTTATTTCTGCGGCCCCCGGTGATGGCTTCCAGCTGCAGTCTGCGGCATATTTGTGTGAAGAGCAATCTTCGAAAACAAGTTTTGTCTGTGGTATAAATCAGACTGCTAATGCTCTGCTGGCTCGGCGCACAGTCTCTGCTCACATGGTGGCCCTCTGTGTGCGTGTTGACGCGCATGCCTGCGTCTGCGTGCGTTTAGCAAAACTCGGCAGTGATGTTTTTGCGCCGCAATCAAGCCCATTTGCGAACCTTTAAATCAAATACCCTCAAGTGCCAGCGCTGCATTTTTTTGCTCATTTGAATATGCAGCATAATCGCTTTTCCTCGCCTTTGTTCTCGTGTATTTTGATAGTATTGATCATATTTCATTGAATTCCCGACATTTGGCAGCAGTGGCAGTTGTGTGCCACCGCAGGCTCGGCACGTAGAGACGGAGGGTGTGTTCACCCTGGCACTTTGTTTGGAATCTGAAACAATACTTTTCATTATATACTCACGCAAGTTTCTTAGAAAAACTCTAGGCCTGCATTTTTCCTCTAGTTTTAAGTCAATGATCTCTTGTCACAAGACAAGTTTCTAAGCGTTCCCATGACTATTCTGTGAGAGGGGGGAAACATAAAAACACACATTTGTGCTGTTGTCTTTAACTGAATCTTCATGAATGTTTGGGTTTTGCCAGCAGGATCTACCCCAAAACACTGTCAGGAAGGCAGTACAGAAAACGTAGTTCGTCTTGAAATCATGCAGCAAATACTAACTTAAATATCATTAAATGTTTCTCTGCTAACATGCTTTATTTACATGGGATATTTTACGGGACAGTGCATACCCATCGACGTTCCTGTTGAAAACCGTTTCCCAAAAAGCAATTTGTTAAACCTGTTATTTGTTTAACCTGTAATTTGTTAAACTCGCAATTAAAACCGAAACAAATCTCTTTTGAAACGCGAGCATTCGCAACAAGACATCACGAGAATGCAGCCGAGTTTATTTCGAACTGAGGATCTCGTTTTTATAAAGACTTTAGTGTTGAGTGCGTTTCAGGAGGAGCACCTTTGTTTGGCCTCCACATCCTGCTATTCCTGGAAGTCCAGAGAATATTAACAGTCCACTCAAAACCTCTTGACTCCAATGAAGGGGCTTATTTTGGAGCCTAATTGATCTTTGCCAGATTCTCTCAGAAGAGGCTTGACAACTATGAGGTCAACGTTATTTCCTACTAGCTGCACGTTGTTGTGAAATCCTCGTATTTAATCAAGCAAATAATGCAACAGCCCTCCGGTTCAGTGTTTGTTTTAGAAGATACTCTTACAGCGTTGTGAAACTTCATCTTCAGGATCTGTGTGGGCTTCTCTCACTGCTCCCCAATATTTCATTTCTGATTTAAAATTTCGGGTGTCGACCTACATAATTGTTTATGTAACATAGATTTTGCCAAGCTCCATAAACAGTGACTGTGGGTTGTTTTTTTTGTTTGTTTGTTTGTGCATGTTTACATTTGCTTGAATGAAGAGGGCCCTTGGAAGATGAGCCATCCAGCTTTAGAAGCCAGATGTCAGAGGTCGCTCCACATTAGTGCCGCCGATCAATTGCAGGCCTTGCATAACTCTCCTGTTTCTTTGTCTCCAAAGGAAGTGGATTAGAGGCTGTGTTTTTGTGATGGGACCAGGGATGATTAGTCTGGCCTGTTTAGAATGCATCCGCTCACAGATGCACTCAAAACAGGCCGGCTGGCATTTGAGAATGGGCTGCTTGTTTTTAAGACGCTCGTTATTTCGGTTTCCGCCAAATCATTACAAATGAAATGATCCTGTGTAGATGCTGACGGGTCAGTCAACTTTGTTTCCTGCCTTCAGTTAAGAGCTGGTGGTAAATCCTCAAGAGCGGTCAGATATATTGACTGTTTTGTCAAAAAAATAAATAAAAAAGCCACCAGGATCGTAGAACCCCCGGGTGATTTTTGGTGACCTGCCAGTTTTTTCCTCATTTCCTGACCTCATCATGTTTAGCGTTCTGTTTTTTTTAATCAGAAATCAAAAGGAATGAGAAAGAAGTGAAAAAAATCTGAGTTTGTTAGGAAAAAAACAAGATTTATTTACATGTAAACTCTAGTATTCAATATTCTTTGCAGTGGAATTCAGAAGATGTAGAAAATAATTACAAGGTAAAAAATATAAGTAAATTAGTCAGTATTTACTAATTGATGTGTGGCTGGGAATGAATGATCCAACATTTTATCTGTTCTTCGAGCATAAAGTTAGCCTGCTTTTCCACTGTGCTGGAGATGAGTTTAAATCTTCATTGAAGAGAAAGAGGTGAATTTAAATTCTAATTTTTTCTTAAATTGACTAGTACTATTGATATTAAATTGATAATTGATGTTGATATTAATTGATATTAAAACATCTCCGCAACATTATTCTTCCACCACCATTTTTAGCAATGATGAACCAAATATAACTGAAGAATTATCTTCTTGTGTTTTGGTGGAGAATTCAATACTGATTGTTTTGAAACGTTAGCGGAACATTTTCATAGATATTATTCCTAAGAGCAGAACAAAGAGGAATCTCCTAGAAAGGACACAAATGGAACATAAGAATTAATATAATATTGGATTTCTTACCAAGAAATCTAATTTTGTGTTATATTGTTCTATAACAGGGTTTCAGCTGAACTTTTGACAGTTTGCAGCAGATGATTGGAGGAAAGTGCCCACTGTTCATCATGATTACGTCACGTATGTCAGCCTCCTGTCCAAAGAAGAACTTGAGGCAGTCACATATAAACAAACACTCCATGCTTTCTCACCTAACTCACTCATGTACAGCATGTCCAAACTTTCCAGCATAAATCTTTTGTTACCAAATTGTTGTATTGTCATCTTTTTCTTTTTCTCCCTCATACATCTTTGCCCCTTTCTTGTTTTATGTTAAGGTCTGGAGAATTTATTGGAGATTACCCGTCTGGAAAGGCATTTTTTTCCTTTTCCATGGCTGACTTTACTACATTCATCAGTCATACTCATAGCAGATAGCGTTCCACAGTTTATCACTGGGAGCCCGGCTCACCAGCAGGTGTGCACGCACGCACTCACGCCAGCATGTGCTCTATGTATGCGCCGTATGTAGCATCGCACGGTTGTTCGTGTTTTCGTGGAAACATGTTCATATCTCTCCGTGCTTGAGTGTGAATTACGATCAGGCAGCCAGACTTCCATGTGTCTGGCTGCCTGATCGTAACTCATCCGGAGAGAAAAGACCTGCGCGCGCACACACACACACACACATCCCACTCTGGAAGTTTTCAGTCACACATCGTATACAGCCGCACACACAAGCTCAGCATGTATAGCAATCAAATAATGGCCTTGATAAGATAAAACTTTGATGCGGTGAAGAGATTTAGGGCACTCAAAGAAAAATAAGCACACGTCTGCATGCAGAGGCTTGTTTTATGACTTTCTGTGATTAAAAGACCTGAAAACGCGTCTGCCAACATAAATATGCAGATTAGGAGCCAGGACTTTCATTACACTTGAATTCAAAAGCCGATATCCGTTTTTCCACAAGCTTGTTGTTTCATTGGATCCTTTTAAAGTACGTGAAATATGATTTTGCGTCATCGTTTTGTGCAAAATCATATTTTCCCAGTGAGGTCGAAGTTTCCTTGCAAAAGCAACCTCTCTTTTTCACATTTCATCACATTATGACCACAAACCTTCATTGTGTTTTATTGGGATTTTTAAGTAACAGATCAACACAAATGACCACATGATACGTAGAAATAATGTGTATATTGGCGAGGATATGAGAATTTTTTCTTTTTTAACTTTGAGAGTATGGTCACAATTTTACCTGAATAAACGGTTTAAGATTACAAAAAACTGTGAATTTTAATTGTAAACAAACTAAGTTATCAGGATCTGACATAACCAGCTTATTTCATGTAGATCTTTATTTGAAACAAACAGCTGTTTGCACAATCTTTTTATAGTCCTGCTACTGGTAATAATTTGATGCTGATGTGAAAGTATAACTTTATCAAAATTTCTCTGTGTGTGTGTGTGTGTGTGTGTGTGTGTGTGTGTGTGTGTGTGTGTGTGTGTGTGTGTGTGTGTGTGTGTGTGTGCGTGCGTGCGTGCGTGCGTGCGTGCGTGTGTGTGTGTTAGAGTCCTCATGAAATTAATTATTTACCCTCTTAATATTATGACTTTATTCTTGTGATTTTATACAGTTTTTCCAGGGCGATCCTGGAAGAAAATCCACCCAAAGACAAGGGACTTTGGTGGAGGTTTAGCTTACCTGTAAACCAATACAGCAATGGCATAGATCAGTGCATATGCATGTGTTAAAATGGCCCAGTCAAAGTTCAGGCCTAAATTTAATTAAGAGGTTTTGTTTGATAATTACATATGCTCTGCATCCAATCTTCACTGTTTGGCAAAGAGGAAAGTGCGAAACATTTAGAGTCGCTGGATGTCAAATCTGTTAGCGAATAACCTCCCGAGTTGTTGATGATGTTGTGCACCATCCTTTTGAAAACCTTTTCCTTCCACTAATTAGTTGACTACTTTGTGTTTCTCTGTTACTTAACTTTTAACATAATCAGTCCGAGCCTGTACATTAACACAAACGTAACACGTACTTTTAACAGAAAACCCCTCTGTCCTTCAGCGCCTCCGTCTCTCAGTATTAGTTCTTCTTTCAGTTCTCATAGTTATGTGTTCTATTTATTAAGATGCCTGCAGCTGTCCTGGGCAGAAGTAGGCCAGGCAAACACATATAAACTCATGCAAGTCCACAGGCGAACCCTGGGACGGAGCCAGTGAGAAGTAGGGCAGGCTAAGCAGCCAGTGTTAGCAAAAAGCTCTTCCATCTCAGGAGCAGCCTGTCCCAGAGGAGCAGCATGTCATAACAGTCCTGATTGCACAGCATTTAGGAATGCTTGCGGAGTTGACCTCTCGATTCAGAGGGGTTACTCACGATGTGATCTCTACCTCGGATGCCCCGTCTCAGTCACACACAGATGCACTTTCACTTGTTCTTCATCTGTTGCCGTTCCTGTGTGTTGTTGGGTAATTGAGCATAAAGCTGTTGAGAATTGCAGAGCCTTTTACAATGACAAATTTGAATATTCAATTTGAAACATTTTTTTTACCCAGTACATCATGAAGTTGTGCTCTGTTGTGAAGTGAAAGAAAGCTGATAGTTAAAATCAGAAAAAAATGTTTTTGGTGAATTTGATATTTGATGTAATGGCATTAGAGTAACATATAGGCCTGTCATGGTAGCACATTTTGTTGGACCATGAATTGTCCCAGTGACTGCAATAAACAATGATATTGTTATTTTCAGATCATTTTCAAGTAATGTACTGCTAATGGCATAATAATGCGAGTTCACCCTCTCAAAGATCAATACAATAAAATTTTAGCAAAGAATGTTTAACACTACAATTGAAAGATATTTTAAAAATTCAAAATAAACCCCAACTAAAAATAATAAATAAAATGGAAATACATTTTTAAAAAATCACAATACATTGGATTATAATTTCTCAAATGTGGAAAGAAAATTACCCTTAAAAATGTATAATCAAAATGAAAATTATTTAGCTCTTTAGAATTTGTCAGTTAATTGACTTAGTAATATAAATCACAAGCTTTGTAATAGAAAAACAATTTGGTTAAGATTTTCACCAATATTTATAAATCATTTTAAAAAGCATTTCCATTGTTCCATTCATGTTCTATACGGTGTTGGTCTATGATACGGAATGCAACCACAAAGCTCCTTCTTTTTGAGGGAATTATCGTGTTTTTATTTCTCTACTTGCTGCTGAATTTGTTTGTTGCTTTTTTTCAGGTGCAATACAGCGACGCGCAGAGTGGGAAGGATTTTGTGACCTATCTGACCCTGTCCCCAGTGCAAATGACTTTCCACGGCACCGGGAGCACCCTACAAGCCAGCCATGACCAGGTATGTGAGCAAAACAAACATACGAGCTGACAGTTGGGGCCCCTTGCATGTTTAATGCAACCACACAAATTATTGGGAGAGGATAGGAAAAAAAAGAAATAAAAAAAAAATGCTTTGCTCTATTCAGTTCGTCTGGACAGAGATAGAGTGTCTACCTAGCAACTGCAGTTTTTAATTTTATTTAATAACAGTTTTTGTAAATAGCTAAAGATATATAATCTCAAGCTCTTATTGTTTCTCTTTTTTGTTGCTTTAACAGTTTGGGGTGAAAAGAAAGAAAAAGGACAAATACAGCAGATATTGGGCTGTTTTCCTTATTGTATTCCAAAGATATGACATTCACTTTTTATCACCTTTTGTATCTTTAATGTAAAATAAAGTTAAAAAATGTGTGACATCCAAAAGAAGCAACATTTTAACATACAATATTAATTTGGAATTGCTACACATTTAGCTAAAGACGCTTTGTAATTCATTTACAAAAGGCCATTGTAGATTACAAATATAAGTCATTAGTCAATGTAAAGCAGTACAAAAGTTTACTTTTTGTTTGGTTTATATGTAGCTGATTACATAGTAAATTTGTACTGCAGACATTTTACACCTCAGTTTTGATTTTCCAGCTTAACATGCCATCATAATGTTTACTCTTTGGGTTTTGGAACTTCAACCGTTACTCTCGAAGCGTCATGGCCACCTGCAAAGTTTTTCCATGCCATCAAAGTAACCCTCATGCAGAAATCTGTCAATTCTTCCCAAGTTTAGGGCAAATTCCTCTGTTTTTTTTTTTCTTTTTCTTTTTTTCTCCTCCTTCCTCCCTCTCCAGTTTTCTCACTCATTCTAGCTTGCGTACTCCGCTGTATTCAGAAGGAGGCTCTTTGTCTTGCGTTGCCCAAGCAGAAAACCAGTTGCTTACATTCTATCATCTAAACATAGGACGCCCCTTTGTTCAGCGGCCATCAAAGCTTTAATAAAGGGCCGGCCCGGCCCCGAATGGGACAGCTGACAGGGGGCTGGTGTCGCCAACGCTAATGGAGAGCCGAGCCAATATAGGGCAGGCAGGTCTGCGTCCTTGGGACCTGTTGTTGCCAGGAGCACTGGGGCATGACCGACTGTTAGAGGAGGCCTTTCTTTTCCTTCGCTCGGTACAGTGGCGAGTTCGACCACAAAGGGAGCATCTAACAATAAGGGGTCAACGTCAGCAGCCCTTGAAATCCTGCCATACCAACAGACCTCAAGGCGTCGCTCGTTTGGTCGGGTCCACTGTTGAGATATTGGGAATACAGTATGTTGCGGAAAAAAAATAATAATAATGATTGAGCTTTTCTACATTTTCTCACACGTCACAAATTTGTTTTAATGGGTGCAGATGAACACAAAGCAGTGCGGAAAGAAAAAAAAAGGGAGGGGGGGGGGGTATTTGATATTTTAAATAATAAAATGAACATTTGAAAAGTGTTGAGAATTTCTGTCCATGCTTCACTCGGGGAACTCTCTGTAGTCGTCAGTAGAGCTTTCAGTTGGTTCAGTTCCCAGACTTGGATCGGTTGCAGCACAAATTTCCCCTTGTTTCAGATTACTGAGTGATAAAGTCTACCAGTGTCAAAGAAATCTAAGAAAATAAAAAAACATATACTGTGGTCTGTGTGGGGGTGATTCCCAATATTTCATGTGGTGATGGCAGCATCATGCTGTGTGTAATACTTCTGTGGGGAAAGGGAAGCCGGTTTGATATGAAGATGGATGAAACCAGATACAGAACACTCCAGGAAAAAATAGCTGTTAAGTGCTACAAAACCCCTGAGACTTAACTAGACTTGCATTTAGAGCTCTAATTAAATGTTTTAGATCAATTCCTATTGAACATCTATCTATGTGTTAAAGCAGTCCAAAGTCCAGAGGTAAATGTACTTTTTTATTTATTTACTGATCATCTCTGTTAAGTCTGACTGAACTTGGGTTATTTTGCAAACAATAATCAAAAAATAAATGAAAATATTTCAGTTAGATTTCTCAGGCTGGTAGACAATGGCCAAGGATTGTTTTTCTATATTGACTACATACAAATACGTCACATACGTCCAAGATTTTTATTTGGAAACAGATGTGGAAACAATCTATGTACTTTGTGCTGGTCTGCCACCTAAACTCCCAATAAAATAGATTATGGTTTTAATAACTTAAGCAACTTGCAAGTACATCTATAAAAAAATGTAATGTTGTGTAATGTAATATATTATTTTTTGGAGGACTTAAATAAAATAATATATTATACTTTATTTATTTCAAACAAATCTTACATTTAGATGTATAGATATATAGATTACTGCACATAGTGACAAATTGCAAGCCTTTCATTTCCTATTTGTGGCTTGCGCATCATGAAGCGTTATGTTTATGTGACACTTAAAATGCACAATTTATCAGATTTCCACGCGTTTTCCGGGACACGTGCGACCCTCGTCACCCACTCGCTCGGCCACGCTCCCTTTGCAAATGGACCTCTGCAGTTAGATGCTGTAAATTTGATGAGATAGACCAGGGGATCGCTTCACTGACAACTGATCAAACATCTGATTATATCTTTCCTGGAGCCTGCGGGAGCTGCACACACACTAACCTGTGACAGCCAACCTGGACATGTCTGAAGGGTGGATGGGGGGGTGTAGGGGGGTTTCTGCAGCTTATCTGCGCTTCCGTGGAGATTTACGTCATGTTGATAGGAGTAACTGATAGAGATCTCTTGCCAAAGGAAATCCTCTGTTCATCTCTCCCTATAAAAATATGCACGTATGAATGAGTTTGCAAACGCGTAAAAAAGAAAATACACATTAGTCATTTGTCGGTAGAACCCGAATCATTGTTTCGTCATGAATCATATTAAATATATTCAGTTTCTCTGTGTTCCAGTTTTCTTGCTTTTAATATGCAATAATTATCTTTTTATTAAAGACACGATAGATGGGCTGTCCTTTCTGAGCAAGGAAGCCTGAATTTTAATATTTTAACACGTTATTGATTAATAGTTCTCTACCCTTTTTAAAGAGTAATTTACTTACTCAAATGTCTTTCGTTTTTTTTTTTGTAATTTCTCCTTCAGTAATTTTAGCCAACAAAGGAAACAAAATCAATGAACAGACGAATCATGGTTGGGATATTTTTTTAAATCCACCTGAGAGGACTTGAGAAATCCTCCAGCCTTCAGTGGATCATCATGTAGTATGGGTGACGTTTTCAACTAATAGCTTTTGTGTGTCATCTGTATAATCGCCGTCTTTTTTTCCAAGTTGTAATAGAATTGAGGGGGATGAAGTCTGTTTCTGTGGCTGCCCGATTGATTCATAGGTCAAACTTAAGTTCCCTAGAAATAATGAAACAGACAATTAGGAGGAGTTGCACTGAAATTGACCAAAAGCCTTTTGTGCTTTTTTTTTTTTTTGCTGTATCAGAGATATTACACAAGATGTGATGTAATATAGGATGATATACCATCAGATGTATTGTAAGAAATATGTACTCACACCCATTTTTCCTTGTATGTTGCTTCATTTTATACCTATGAAATTTGTCACACAAGAAAAATCCTGAATTTTTTCAGCTGTGTTAACTGTGACAATTTAAGGGAGATTTTTTTTTCTGTCTGTGAAGCTCTCCGCCCACACATGAGGTCATCCAAAACTGCAATTACCAATGAAAACTAACAAAGGAAGGAAGAAAAAAGAAAAAACAGGTAAAGGAGGGAGAATTAAAAAAAATATAGATTTTAGGATTGAAATAAGAAAGATAATGGAGAGACAAAGTTAGTTATAAAAAAAGGACAGGGCTGAAAGAAGGAAGGAAGGCTTGGAAGACAGTTAAAGGAAATCTTCAAATAACTAGCAGACTGAATCACAGATTTACCAATCTTTGATTCAGTCAAAGATTGAATCAACAGAGACTTGGGGTTAAGTCTCTGTTGGGGACTTAACCTTAATGACAAACATTGTCTGCATTTTATCCAGATGAAACCTCCACAGACTGAATCCCTTACCGGCAGCAGACAGCACAGCCCTCAGATCCCATAATGCTTGGCCTCATGTGGACATTCTTGGAGGGTCTGTGAGAGATATATACAGCTGAAAAACATCCGTGCCATTTACTCCGTGCCATCTGCCGAACACATGTGAGCCTACGGGCTTCGGAAAGTAGCCTGAAGCTCACAAAGTTCCCTCAAACTTCCCCCCAACTGATAGGAACAGAAATGAAGAGACGTTTAATAGATTTAATAGATAAATCCGCATGAGTGAGAAGATAAACAGGCTTCCTGTTCCTCAGTTCCTATATTAAAATGCAGGTTTGTTCTCAGATGGCCTCGTGTTAGAAGTGCAGTTTATCGTAAACCTGCAAGTTGCTCCGCATTTTTTTGGCTCTGCTCCTTTTTATACATTAGGTAAAAACCCCAATCGCATTTGTGTATTATAAACCGCAGACAATGACGTTTGGCATCACTGCGAGCCTTTTTGACAGACTGATTTCTGTGTTTGCTCTTTTGAGCTGAAATAACTCTCTGGCAGTCTCCACATGGCGGCAGGGGGACGCCAGGGGGGCCGAGGCCCACTCTGCTTTGTGCGAGGTGTTGCTGGCCCAACATGTGCGACCCGCAATCGAAGATGACAGGGTGACTGTTGTCTGCCACCAGATCCTGTGTGTATCTGTGTGTATTTGGGGGTGTTTATGGCTGCTTTGCGTGCAGATTCGTCCTCAGCTGAGTTGCCCTCTCCCGCCCCCCCATCGCCCAGATCATCAGCTGTGGCCGCTTGGATCTCCTGCAGCAGGAGCACTTTTTGACTGATTTGATATGATATTTTAGCCATCCTGCGTCAGGATTAACACGTGTCGCTGACATGCAGGTTGGTTGTTTTTTTTATTTATTTTTTTTGTTGGATTATTTTTTGTAGTAAATTTAAAGATCTTCATAACTATTAAAAAGATTTAATTTACAGAATTAGTTTTATTGTAGTGAAAACACTCTTGCAGAGCCAAACCTGCTTGCACCAAAACACAGTTCTGGTCATATACCTGCACCTTTGACTCTTTCTTTACACCACTGTAAACACACAGATAATCCCTCAAGTCCTCTGCCAATACAAAACCTCCCTAAAGTAGGAGAAATGTTGCCTCGGCAGAGAGCCTGAGGAAGTTGTTGGTTAAAACTGTGTTTGATTACAAGATGCTGACATTCCATAATGGTCATTTTGGCTGTAATCATGCAGAAGGTGGGTATGATGTTTGCAGTAAGGGGAAATTAGGCGGCCGCATTGTTGCTTTTATTGCTTTTCCCACCCCTGACTTTTACAACCACATGCAAAAATACTCTTTGCCCTAATGTACCTACTTACTTCCTTGAACTGTAATTTATTTTATTGGGGTTTTATGTGATAGAACGACATGAAACTCCTCGCTCACCATAATTGTTATTTTGGGAGACAAATAAATCGTGTTTTTTTGTTTTGTTTTGTTTTTTATTATTATTATTGTTGTTGTTTTTAAGTCTTGACTAATAAAAATCTGAATACTGTGAAGGGTATTTATATGCTGCCTCATCTACGCCATTATACCTAATTACAATCCAGTGCATTTGTTTGCCATTATTCTTGCCATACACATAATCGCTCTCTGAAGACTTGAGAGGGTTGCTAGAGAACATTAGATGACAAACAAGATTATGGAGACCAAGTAACACAGCTGACAGGGTAAATTGTGGAGACCGTTTATGGTAGGATGCAGTTCTAAAACAATATCCTAAACTATGAGCGACTAATTTGAGTTCGGTTCAGTCCATCACTGGGAAATTGAGAGAGTACGGCACAACTGCAAACCTCTGGAGGGGATCCAGAAATCCACAGTACAACTTTCATAGTCTGTGCCAAAAACATAAACAGGGAAGCTGCTCAGGTTTGACAGGAAGAATGACAGAGCTAAATATGGGGTGAAGCTGTTTCCGCTCCCGACATGATAAGGTTCTTACTGACACACCTTAAGAGACTTGTGATATTGCAGGGACAGTAGAGTTTAGATTGGGCCTAAAGAAATCCTGAACTAGCCTGAGCCGACCCGACTGATTAACTTTCATTATAGGCCCAAAGTAAACCCAACATATGGACCAACATTTAAGTAAGCAGTGTTACTTCTCCCACTTTTAGCTATTGCTTAATGTCTCCCAACTCAGTCTTGTTGCTTGTTGTCACCACACGGTGAGTCAAGTACAAATCATCTAGGACGTGCGATTGAAAGAGTCTTATCTCCGCCGCTGCTTGAATTGCAGTCGGTTAACTTCTGCATCCTACTTACATTACATCCTCAACTCGCTATAATAAGTAGATAACGCAAATATTCCATCATGCGATCTCATTTGGCTTTTTCTGTGCTGTGTGGTATTGCAGTCTTGTCAAACACACTTCAGAAGGCCCACCAGGACCCGATAATCACGCAAATAATTCTTGCAAAGCCCGGCCCAAATTTCAGGTCATGTTCAGCTTGGGCTACAAATCTAAACTTTAAGGAACAAATGATTCTACAGAACTTATTTTAGAAAGCCAGCATTGACACACAGTCTTTGCAAAGTCTAGCAAAGACCAGTAGAAAAGGCAACTGCTGGCCAGGTCTTCAGAGGTCCCCCATGGAGCTGAGCAAAACAGAGGGAGAGGGAGCTGCGGAGGGCCGGAGGTTGAATAAGCCTTGCGTTTGAAGTCTTCCTCCCCGACTGCCCCGCAGACGTTTCCCCAGGCTGGGCTCTTCTCAGGGGGTCCCGCCTGAGTGTTACCCAACCAGGCCGGCAGCTGTCGGATGGCTTCTCCACCCTGCTTATCTGTCTCGCCTGTCTCGTCTTTATGTACCAGGGCTGTGTAACCAAGCTCAGCACCTGGAGGTGTCCTAAATCATTAAAATGCCGAAAATATCCACATCCAACGGTTTAAAAGTTGTGAAAGTTTTTTTTTTCTTTATCAGTAGGCGACCAATCTTGTTGGAATTAATCCTTTAATTGTTGTTATTGTAGTTTTAAACCCATACGTGAAGTCTGGATATTAACGAGGTTGTGCAACTGTCAGTGCGTATTATTCATGGAGATATTGACAGCTGCGTGACTATACTGGAAAAATCGGGACCAAGAGGTGTTTTCATCTCTGTGTTCTGTTGAACATCCTTCCAGTTCAAAAGCACGATTAAAAACAAGCCAGAAAAAAAAGTTTGGAGATAAAACTAAACATTTGCCAGACATCAAACCGCAGCTGAGCGAAGTGATCCAAGAATTTGGCTCGCGGGAGCGTTCATCTGTTGCTGCTACGCGCCGAGCCAGTCTGCAAACTCCTTTAGGCCCCAATTCAAAACATTACTGAGAATAGTCACTGCGGAGCGCCACTTAAAGCTGCAGCTGGAAGACCCGACTTTCCATAAATGCTTAACAAGGCCTGGACTTTATCGTCCCATCACCACCCTGTTCCCGCCTCGGAGTGAGGACAAAGTGAAGCGTCCACCGAGTGATCCATCACTCCCACCTGTCTTCCCCGTGCCCTCCTCAGGAAACACCTTTCAGACCGAGAGATTAGAGGGTGACTGGAGAGGAGAGGAGTAGTGAAAGAATGATGGAGGAGGAAGAAGAACGGGTAAACGACTGGAGAGGGATGGCGGGAAAGGGAGAGACTGGACAGAAACTGATTAAGTGGGCACCCTGAAGATTGATGAGCAGAAGAAATGAGAAAATAGAGGATAGGCATGATGGGTTTTTCTTTTTTTTTTCTTCTTCCTTTTTTTTTTGCACACTACAGGAAGAGATGACCTATGGGGAGAGAATAAACATGAACTTGGCCATTAAAGGATGTGATGATAGTTTAAGTGGCCCTTTGGAACGTCAGTTTGTCTATAAAGTGTGGACACGCTGTGGAGCAAAACATCCACGGTATCGAATGTCTTCTTTTTTTTTTACTTCTGTACAATATATATGATAAATGACACAATAAAGTGGCTAATATTTAATATGTAGTGATGGATATTTAGTCTTTTTTTTTTAAATATTTGCTTTTTCTCATATGTTGCTTAGTGTTCAGTATGTTGCGCCAGTTTGTTCATTTCTTTCAGTATGGTAATGCTTCTAAATAAAAATCTGAAAAGTGTGGCTTGCGTTACCTTTCAGTCCCATTTTTATCCTTGTACTTATCAGATCCAGAAGTTGCCTTATTAGAAAGAAGACTCAGCCTTTTGTTTGAATTTAATCCCCTTAATTTAAAACCAGCTGAGGTTTGTTGAACATTGGAGAACAAAAAGTATTATGAAAACCAAAAGACGCTGCAGATGGATCAAATATTTAAAAAAAAATAAATAAATAATTAGAAGGAACTAAAGATGGGACATGACATGAAACAGTATTAGTAACTTTGGATTCAATCTTCATACAGAAATGTAAACCCCGAAGAGCCACAATAACTGCAACGATTTAACGCTTATGTAGAAGAATCTGTTGACGGGCCAATTATTAGTTCTGCACAAAACAAATTTGGTAGATTTGATGTATTGCACACAATTCATGGAATGCATTGAAGTTTGTCACTGTACGTAAAAAGTTCAGAGTATGAATACTTCTGCAAAAGTTTTGAATTATTACTTTCATTAAAAAGAAAACGCTCGGTCTTGAAGCTTTGTGTTTGGACATTTTTTTATTATTATTATTTTGTTTTGTTTTTAACATGGCATCTCTTGAATTATTTAAAATATGTGCAGAATTATGAGACTCCTTTGTTCCTGGCTGCATAGGGCAAATCCAGCTGCTTCAGATTAAATTCAATGTGATGTTGCATATCTAAAAACTGGATTCTAGAAATTATATCACAACAAACATCACACAGTCAGTAAAAAAAGCCACTTTGATTAACAATTATAAAACTATATTTTAACTCTAAAATTCACATCTAAAATTGTGAATTTTAGATGTGTATTTAATGTGTGCCACTCTTTCCCATGTTGTTTATAAACCTGCCAGTCATGTGTGATTCCTCACGGCAACCTAAGGTGCTAGATTCATTATCACATTCCTGTTAAGAGGAACAAGATGTTTGGCAGTGGCCTTGCTGTCCTCAGTGCCATCAGGCTGCACGTGTGATTTCCCACACATGCAAATTTGGTGTGGCTAAAGGTCTGTAAAGCAATGACACCTTTCTTAACTCATCACCTCCGTGGGAGGCATCGGCCAGCCGGGCTGCTACCAACCGCTCTTTGTAGTGTCTCTGGCTCATTACCTTAATGCCATTTGATTCTGTGTGATAGTCCGCTTTGCTTAAAAGGTCCCCCATATAAGGACTACATATTAATATTTTTTTCTTTTTTTTTTTTTTTTTTTTTTTTTTTCAAACCCTCTGCCTTATCTTTCCCGCCTGCCCAAGCGAAAACGTGTGAGATCTGTCACCTATAGGGAGATCACCTTTTCTCCTGCAAACTCGCCTCGGTTTTCACTCCTCAAAGGTTTATAATCCGGCTTTGTTTCTTAATCGGCATTATGCGACTCTCGTTTCATTGTAACTGACCTCACGTCGCAAACCCCCCCCCCAAAAAACGCAAGTTTATCTTCAAAGCCTTTGCAATCACTGACCTTTGCAACCCAGAGTATTCCTTTGAGTTCTTTAAATGTAATCCATTTTAATTCGACGCTGTCAGTCTTATGCCAAACTGTTGTGCCAAATCATGACACCAATTTGTATAAATCTGTCAGATATCTTGTTCCACCCCTAAATTCCAATAAAATGCATGAAATGGATTTCAATAAAGCAATATCCAGTGCTGTCAGTCCTATTTGAAACTGTGCAAGATGATCTTCTTTATTAAAATAAAGAAAAACGCTTGATATGGGATACACATCTTGTGGTTAAAAACTTAATAGTCATTCATCACAGACAGATTACTCTATGACAGTAATTGCTAGGTAACATGTTTAGGCTCAGAGGCATAAAAACAGTGGGTATATTAAGTGCAAATGCGCTAAGTTGCTAAACAATGACCACTATTGTTGGTTGTTAATATGCTTCTTGGTTTATTTGCTGACTTCATAAAATGAGATTACAAGGACGGGTTTTGTGTTCTCTCAAGTTCCTCCTGAACCCATATCAGCAGCTATCCGTACAGAAAACCAATGTGTTTAGGAGTAGTTAACTGGTCATTTATTGTCCCATTTCCGTACCCCTCTGCCCATGTCTGGATTTATGGAGATGAGGTTTACGACTGGGGAATGTTTTCCCATCCGTCTCTGCCCCACAACTGCCTCCCTCTCATCTGGACTTCAACTCATTCTCGGGCCTTCGACATCAGACATTCTGAAGGCCCGAAAGCGTCGGTCCCATAGGGGGTAGACACAAGTTACGACTCGGGTGTCATGTGTTAACACCCCATTGTGTCTGCGTGCCTCGAACTGTATCGTCATTATCCCATAAAAGCTCTGCTTGCAAACAAAGTCACAAGTGACAACTTGCACTCTGATTTGCATGCAAATTCATCCCAGCCGCTTAGGGGTAATAAGGGAAGATTAAGTAAACTGCATAAATGTGAGAGGAAGGAAGCACAGGAAGAGGCGAAAAGGTCAGTGCAGCTGAGTCACTGTGAGGCTTGACATGAGGCAAGTATCTTTTCCTGATTATGATCCGGTGATGCAGCAAGTTTAATGCATGATATTTTTTTCTGGAGTTTGTAGGTTTAGGTTCATCTGTCACACGAACAGCCAATAATCATGAACATAAGGGTGACAGACAGTGAGCTGCTGACTTACTGATTGCATCACTTTCCCTCTTAACTATTAACAAACCAAATGACAAAAAGTAGAGCATATTTTATTATTTATTTATTTGTCAAGCAGCAAATAAAAATTGTCTATTCAGGAGTCTGTCTGCCAGGGTTATTATTTTTTGTCTTTGTCTGATCTTTTGGAGCACTTTTTCTATTGAACTGTTTTTGATGTTTATTTTTTTTTTTTTCAGTTTTTATGTGTGACATTCATTCAGGAAAAAAAATGCCTTCAGCTTCTTTCCATTAAATGATTGTTTTGTAATTCTGTGCATAACTTTTCTGACTTCACTGGAAAGCTAAATTTTTCATTGCCGTAGTAATAAGATTTTTCTCATATTTCTATCTTTTGGTGTTTAATTGTTCTACCCCTCATCTACAGAAGCTGATATCGTCACAAAATAGCATCAGGTAGCATTGTGTTTTGGTACTTTTGCTTCCCAAGCTGCATTTTCTTTTGAATATTCTAGATAGGCTCTATGAAGCATGTCCACAAATAATTATCGCTTTCATTAGTAAGTGATCATAAAGCTTTCCAGCTATTTGTGAGTATTGAATAAAAATAGCTAGTGGCTCACTGTAACGTTAAGACACTTTAAGCCGGATGGACATTTAAGGATTTATAATGCCAATTTGAATTTAATAATTAGGAAAATTTTAACGGTTATGAGTGAATTTGTTTTACCATGTACAAACACCAAGGTTTTTAAACAGGGTTTGTTTTGTGTTGTTCTTGAACATTTGAATTGAATATTTCTAATAGAGAAAACATTAAACTCTACCCTTGTTATCTTTGATATTGCTCTGTAAAAGCTCTATGTTAAGGAATATTTTAGAAAAAAAACTAAAGGTGATGAAGTGTGCATTGCAAACTACAAAGCCACAATCCTTTGCCTTTCTTCTACATCACAGTAAAGAACCACATATGTAGTTCAAAGGAAAGTAATTAATGTCCAGTGAATTTCCAACAATGAGGTAATGACTTTATCAGGATGGTTTTATTTGTAAAAAAAAATCCAACATAGTTACTGAATAAACATTTATTTTGGAGACCTGCTTTTTTCCGATAGACGACATCTCATGCCTTCGCTTTTCAATGAACTCTGGGGTCATTAGTTATTTTCTCTTTCTTTTCTGAGCTCTTTGATTCTTGCCGTCATTCCCACATTTGCTTTTTTCCTCCTGTCTAATGAGTAAACACGGGACTATGTGAGCCTCCATGATGGCCGTGAAACACGACATGGCTCGAATATCGGACGACTCCGACGGTGTGAATGAAGTCCGTTTGATTTACAAGAGAACAGGGGACTGGTGGTGTTTGCAGTGTTTGTCGGAGGGTGGGATCTACAGGCATACAAGGCCACAAGGTCCTCCATTAGTACCTTGACCTCTGTCTAATGGAAATAACCACGACGTAGGTGCGGCGAGACGAGATGAAGGGTTAGTCTGCTTTTTTTTTTTTTTTACCTTTGAGTGTCTGTTTTTTGCATTTTCGCTGTAGAAATGAGAAACCCAAAGACGATCATTTGTCAGCTGCATGCTGTGTCCAAGACTTAATGGATCCCACACTCAGTCCTGTCTCCGCTCCTGTTTTTACAATTCCTCCTCACTGTTTTACTGACCGTTATCTAATTACCTCTGTCTTAATCGCATGTTAAAGCGCAGCGCCGTCTCGGTGTTTACTGTCTTGTTTGCCATGCTGTAAAAATGTGTGAGGTGGCTCATAAAGACCTGTCTGCTTGCTCCGGTTTGCTGGATAAAAATGGCAGTGTGACTGGTGAATAATGAATTTCAGCTAACGCGCTCCGCATTCGCGTGACAGCTCTCGAGTGCATGCAGACGTGTCGAGCCTGGAAGAAACTCCTGCCTCCTATAAGCAGTTTAACTAGCACATTCAAAGCTCCTATCTTTTTAATCAAATTATGTGCAATTTTCTGAGATTTAGTTCACTTCCCGTGCCAGCCAGAAGAAGATCATGTCATGCTGCTTTTATTCTCTACGCAAGGCCCACCCAGTCACTGTCTATATGTGATTCCTTAACACGGCAGCGACTCCGTCTGGCCTTGGATCACGCTGCTGTTTGCAGGCAGAATACCTAGCAGTGTTTTTTTATTATTATTATTATTATTATTATTTTTACCCCCTACAGATATTTCCCTGTTATTTATGAACACTTTGTGACAACCTTTGCCTTCTTTAATGTAACTAAACGATGGCAAGCTTAAGGCATTTCCTCATTACTATCCATTCTTAGGCCTAGCTGACCTGATCATGAGAAAATAATTCGACTCAAGACGTTCTATCCACCAAAGCTTTCCTCTTGATATAAGCATGCTGGAATTTATTATTTTTAGTAAACATGCTTTAAGCATAATTTGTATCTGCACTTCACGCTATCAGTTACCAAAGAAACACGCTGGAGTTTTCATAACACTTCAGGGGCCTTGACACGGTGGGTCTCAGTCTCTCCCATCAAATTCCTATAGAAGATGAAATGTCTCTGCACGTCTTATGAGCCTGGAGAGCATGCTGGGTAATGAAAACCACTCATAGGTTCTGGGGGGATTCATTGCAAATTACAACACAGCACGTTTTACAGGCGTGTCCCTTGTGCATGCTAAGTGATCAAAACACACACAAAAAAGGAGCTGTGGGAGCCACAAGGGAGAGAAACGAGAAGCACAGGATGTAAAACGCTGTCTGACTGTGTGTCCTCTCTTCTTACCAGATATCTTTGTCCACTAGACACCCAGTCCAGGGCACAGTGATGTGTCTAACTCAAAAAAAATATGTATATAAAGGTCATGATGGAGGGTTGCAGGTTATTGCATGCAGCTGGTAGCCGTCACTGTAAGCTTAGCCTGACTTTGATGGTACTAACCCTATCAAATACGACCTTCCTGCGTTTCTCTTTTTTCTGTCTCTTTTGAGTCTATCTTGTAAATCTTAACAAAAACTGATTTTGTTAGCCTACACTTAAATTTTCCTGCAATTCCAAAAGGTTCTTAAAACGTCAGCAGGTACAGTGCTATTCTTGAGATGCAAACTCAGAGAAAACGCTAACTTGGAACAAATGTTGTCCAAGGTGTTAATCAAAGGTTGTATGGTTGAATCACATAAAGCATTGTTGTAAAGGCTGCTGCTATTTTTTCCCAATACGCTCCTCAGCAAATCCACTGTTACAAACTGTTTTTCTTGCCTACCCATTGCCATGCCTCCCCATTGATATTTGTGTGCAGATATAAAACACACAACAGACATAGAACCCTATAGTAAGACCAGGGTGCTGGCCATTTTCCCGCATTTGTACTTTTGTTTCAATCATTGTTCCATAGCAAACATCTGAGGATGTGAAGTGCAGCTTTCTGCATAATTTTATACCTCCAAGTGGGATGCTTTGTACCCACTTTCAGAACAGAATTTTTTTTTTTTTATTAATTTTCCAATATCTGCTTATAGTCTGTTTTATGGAACTGTGGTTATGTGATTCCAATAAGCAATATCTACCACCAAGAGGGCTTTTAGACCGTTTTTGATTTGGACAAATATAATAGTCATTTTTTTACAAGACTAAAGTTAAAGTTAAATGGTACAAAATAACATGTGGATACAAAATGGCAGCACAATTTGATAAAGGTGATATTTTTGAGCTTGACAAATGTGGTGTGCGAAAAGTTTATCCCAGCTGGATAATTCATCCTTTTTCTTTCTTTCATTTCACTTATTGCCATCCTTTGAACAATTGTGAAAGTTGTATGTCTGGAGCTGTACGCTGTTAAGCATAAACTAAAAATTATTTAAACTTATTGTTAAAGCTTTGGATACCATTGATATTGACCATCAAAATGATACCATTTGAGAGCTGCTGCAGTATTTCATATCTGTACAAACTGGGGTTTTAGACATTGACTTTCCTTAAAGCATATACTGCAAGAAAAAAAATCATATTTACTTTGGCTGTGAAATAATATCCCCATCTATCTTATTTAGATCCCCACAAACTACTACACGTCCAATGCCGCGGCACACTGACCCGCAGCCAGACGGTGGAGCTTGCCCTTTTTAATTCAATATGAGAAAAATAATCAGTAAATGAGTGATTATATGACACGTGCCATTTTATCTCTGCCGCAACAAGGAAAAACAGAACAGGGGCCCAGAAACTGGCAAGCAGAGAAGAGAAATGGAGCACCCCCTGGGGCCGATCAATATCTCTGGGTTGATAAGAGGACGAATGTCTGAAGGCTGGCCTTTCTTCCTGAAGCTTTCTCTACCTCCCGCAGGGCAATCTGAGTCCAATTGTTCAGGATTATTGAAGCTTCTCCCTCTGGCATTGAAAAGTGGATCTCTCCAGGTGGGTATGGTGTGCTGTAACATTGCCTCAGAAGCACTGGGAGACTCTGGCTGGCATAAGTCCCAACCTCGAAAACCTTTTCATAACTTTCCTCGACCTCTCAGTGTTTCCTGATATTGAACTCTTTTGATGACTCACAGGCATGGTAATCGCCCTGAAACCATGTGATTTTCTGCTCATCTTCCCTACAAGATTTGCAGGTTAATAATGAAATTGCTTCGGGTCATTTGAGTCATATTAGGATAGTCCGCCCAGTCACTCGCATTGCGTGTAATGGGTGGTTTCACGTGAAGAGGTCATTTTTTGGAAAATATTTCAGCTTAGTCAGTGGATGCTGGTGATTCACTGACCTGTATGTTTTTCCTCCTCATTCTCCATATCATTTTAGGCATTTTTCTCCATTGCTAATGTCTTTCTCATTCCTCTTATCTTTTCCCCCCAAGAGATGTTTGGATGCTTATTCATCAGCAAAACTAAAAATGGATGAACAGGCAGACAGTTGCTCCCCATAACTTCCTCTGTTTAGCTCTCTTCTCTAGTACAATGTGTCATCATCTCTTTAAGGGAAAGTGCAAGTGACCAACTTTCTCTGCTTGATCAGAGACTCTGTCATCCAAAGTGTTTTTCATCATTGCAGTCCTAAGCTGCTTAATGTTTTAAGGGCACAATTCAGATTTAAATGCCACATAATAAAACTTAGACAATCTAGTTTTTTCTTGAAGTGCATACATTTTTAACGAGACTAATGAAATACTGACCAGTAGAGTTTCTTTATTTTGTGAAGTTTTTATTTCTTCCCTATCGGCTGGACTTGTGAAACTGTAATGTATTTATTAACCTGCAACTCATTTTTTTTAAAAAGGTTTATTTTCCCTCCATTTTATCTAAATATGAATTTTTCAGTCACTTAAATTCAAATGTGAAACTGATGTGTGGATTAATTAATTAAACACACATAATCTTTTATTTTATTTATTACGTATTTGATGTTTGTAGCTTACAGCTGATGAAAACCCAAAGGTCAGTTTCTCAAACTGTAAAGAAATTCAATATTTTTTTTCAGATCAATACAAAAGGTTTATGACAAAGCTTTCATGGGCATTTTTGTGACTTAACAATTGGTTAGCGGGTCAATACACCCTGTACTAGGAGAGTAAGCCCCAAAGGAGATTGCAAAAGATGTTGGTTGTTTAATGTATAAACGTTGATTAAAAATAAAGCAAAGCAGAAGGAATAGGAGTCGTAGAATAAATTCTAGAAGAAAGACTGTTAATCATGGCTAAAAGAAAATGGTGAGGCTAAGCCAATTGAAGTATTTTAAGGAAATTCACAAGGTGTAGGCTGTGGCTGTTGAAACGACCAAATCTACAGAAGTACAAAATAGCAAAATGACCAACACCTGCCAAAATATATCTCTCTTCTCATGAATAGCTCCTTAAATAACTTTTGATATCTTGACATCAATCTTAAACACCACACCATCCATCCATCCATTTTCTTCCGCTTATCCGGAGGGCAGCAGCTTCAGAAGGGAGGCCCAGACTTCCCTCTCCCCAGCCACTTCTTCCAGCTCCTCCAGGGGAACCCCAAGGCGTTCCCAGGCCAGCCGAGAGACATAGTCCCTCCAGCGTGTCCTGGGTCTTCCTCGGGGCCTCCTCCCGGTGGGACGTGCCCGGAACACCTCACCAGGGAGGCGTCCAGGGAGGCGTCCAGGAGGCATCCTGACCAGATGCCCGAGCCTCCACACTGATCCTGAAAATAACAAGCTTCATGCACTGCTACACAGTAATACTGTCCAATAGCAGCCTAAAGTAACACTTCATTATTTATGCTTATTAGTACTTACTCAGTATAATTGCTAACAGGTTTTAGCAGTTAAGCTTGCTTCATGTTTTATTTTTTGATATCATTTGATAGGAATGTGATGCTATCACTTGAAAGTTGAGTTCTCAGTTTCCCTGACAAACTTATATTGTGACAAAGTACTGTACTGGTGTTATCATAGAGGCCGCTTGTGTCTGCTTATTCTCTGGGCTTTGGTGCTGACAAGGCAACAGTTCAGTACGCTGAGGTGCTCCTGCCCCTCGCCCTCTGCCCATGTGTTTTGTATTACACCCTAGGAGGTGCCATGCTCAGCAGCTCAGTGGTGGGAGGGGGATAAAGCACTCCTCACTGGCCCAAATGACGCATGACATGGCATTACGCCCCGGGCCCTTATTTATGGCTTCCCATGTCAGCAAAGACTTGCTCCCCTGGGGGGCCCCGCAACCCTTACCCCCCTAACCTAACTCAAGCCGCCTTTAGTGCTCACATTATGCACAAAAAAAAAACATTACACTCTTAGGAGTTACGACCATCACGATGTGTCGTTGGGCCCAGCTTAACTAAGAGGTGCACAGGAATCAAGCTGAATTCCTTTTAGTTTATTTTGCAACTGAAGCTTTTGGACTTGCTGCTCTGTTGCACAAGAAATGTCCCGCCAAAGATCAAGTGCTACTTCAGAGGAATTAACGTCATGTCAAGCTGCAGCTCGGCTACCGCCGAGCACACACTGCCTCTTTATCCGTGCCTCTGATGTGGAAGAGGATGTGAAATCTGGAGAGAGAGTGAGGAAGAGATTTGAAGAGAGGATCCGAATACATTTTCTCTGCAGTTACTCAAGAATCCATGTACACATCACACTGTATTAACAAATGGACATGTACACTGCCGGCACTCATGTGCCCGCAGGTGTTCTCCGTGAGCTGTCCCGGAATGTTCTAGTGATCCTTGTCCAGGGTTTTGATGTGGGCAGAAGGAGAAGAAAAGAATTTCGAGCACATGAAAGCCAAGTGGTGGAAAAAGTTAAGGTGACTGGAAAAGCTAAAGTCCCTGAACTGGATGGAGATGGTTACAACTGAGAAGGGAGACTCTTCTATCGAGCTCTAGGAAACAAACCACAGAGAAAGATGTGATGTGGATGCCATGGAAATATCAGGGTTAGCACTGGACAAAAAGATAGCTGGGGTTTTCTCCTCCCTTGTATGCTCATGTTACTTTGGAGCTTTGAGGCATAAGCGCTAAAGAGAGGGTACTGTCAAGGGTTTATGTGGCCTTTTGAAAACAAGACAAGCCCTTTCCAGAATAATATATCCAGCCTCAGAACTTTTGCAACAACAGAGTGCTCATTTTTCCGTCCTCCCAGGTCCAGCCTGTAAAACGCCCTGTTTGAAATCCATTCTGGTCATTGTTTAGTCTAGTGAATGTCCTTAGATCATCCTCATAAGCAGCTGCCCAGCATCCCCTTCATGTTCCTGCTTCACAGCAGTTCAAAAGCAGCCACCCAGTGTCAGTCAAACTCCTTTTCATATTATTAAGATCTTGCATGGCAATGGTCCATTTCCTACTTTAGTAGAGGTGTTTTGTCTATAAAACATGAGGTTCCTACTTTATAGCCATAGTAGAGAGAAATGGTCCCAAATTAAAGCCTTTGAACTATTTACAAGGTGCACTTTACCAGCTGTTCAACTGTGTATTAACACAAATAGCACAAAATGGCATGGCAGCAACTTGTTTAGGGATCTGGACATAATGAAGACGAGTTGCTCAAGTGCATATGAATGGAGGAGAAACAGATTAAAGTGACTTTAAACGTGGCATAGTACTTTGTGTTACCGAGACTTCTTGAGTATTTTAGAAACTGCTGAAATCTACTTATATTTTTATGTTGAGCAATGGAAAAAGTGAATAAGCAAGCTAGTACCAATTACCACTATTTGCAACCATCTCTGAATACACAACATGATGAGCTTTGAAGAGCTTTCATCTGATATTCAACTTAACCAGATTTCTTGTGTCAGGCTGAAAAAAGTTGCACAACTTTTGACATAATTAGAACCGTTTTAACTACTTACTAAGTTATCATGTGCTGGTGATCTTATTGGCTGCTCTCTGGTGGTGGTCATAGCTACAAAAGGCCAGATAATTATTTACTGTTTATCAAAGGACTTTTGGTCAGACTCTTGTCCCACAAAGGCTTTTACTAAACTACTTCCAGTCTTACTTTATTGTCCAAGTCTCTTCATTAGTTCCATGGAACACAGTTCTCTAACAGTGAGAGCTGATACTGGGGTCCGATTTGTCAGGGTCAATGTGATCCAATGATCCATCATGTCTGTCAAGCTGATGCTGCAGACTCCTGAGGGACCAGGCCTTTGTTTAGCTTAGCCGCTGATGGAAGTCGAGCCTTTGTCAAGGAAACCATTAGGAACGCAGCAGGCCCAGAAAAATGAGCCGACCTTGTCACTCCACATCAGGAGACTGGCCATGGTCACAGATCATTCTCAAACCTGACACATTTGACCACAGTTTGTCCAATCTTTTGAACTAGGAACTTTAAAATAGATGGAAAAGCTCACAGATGTGAGTAAATGAGAGGTTCTTTGAGTTGTCTCAGGTTAATGATGGGTGTTAAATTGTTATCCAAAGTAGGCCCAAAGGCACAAAGGAATGAGGTAGTCAATAAGGCAGTAATTAGCACTGTGCTAGTGGGAGATTGTTATCTATGCTACCAAAAGGAAAAGGTAATAATGACATCTAAGTTCTTGGGAAGAGGACATGATTAGGTACTGTAAACCAGCCCTTCAAGTCAGTGACAGAAAACATAGCCTGTATATTCTTTATATTAGCTGTAATGTATATTAGTAGTATCTAAAATAGCATATGTCTTAAAGTGTTTTAAAGTGATCTTTCAAACCAGGTTAGTTTGGAGACTTTTTTGGAAAAATCCAGAAAAATTTGCACCTTCATTCCTTTTGGTTTACCTAATAAATTGAGACCATTCTGGCAAGACGGTTGCCTTTGTGCTCATTTTTGGGTGCTATGACAAGAGCTTACCCAGTATTAGCAGCACACATGTCAGTGATTTGCCTTTTACATAGATAAACTCAACATAACCAATAATCACAGTGGAAAGTGGCATCATAATCTGCTAATGTGGATGCATAAATGGAGAGCAAGGAATTAGATGTTTTCAAGCCACATAAATGTTTGCATAATATATGTCTTCTGTTTGGATCGCTTGACTTTTTTGTTTTTCCAAGTGGTCTGTTTGCATTCCCACTGTAGGTGAAACAGACCAGAGTTCCACAGAACCGAAAACCACCTAGTTCTCATACTTGGTATCAATGCACTGCTACCACTACCACCAGGTGGCAGTAATGCACAAAGTCATTTTAAAGCGGCGCCTCTCAAGCAAGGACAGTTTTGTCCACATAAAATTTGTTCCTAGATGCTTCTTGCTGTTGGGAAAGGTATTGATATTATTGATATTTAAGCTGATATTACTGCAGTTTTTCTGATAGCTATGAATGAGCTTTTATGCTACCATTTCTTTTCTTGCTTGCTGTTTTACACTAATTCAATATCTAGGAATAATGTGCTTATATAGGATGTGTATTTCTAGAATAAAATAGTTCTCACTAATAAGTATTCAAGTTCAATTTTGAATATTCCTAACTTACCATTGGCTCACCAACTAACATTATCACACTTATTCTGCACACACACAAAAATGTACGATGCACATATGCCTTTATGCATTATTTTTTGCTCATTTTGACAGCAAAATGTTTATTTAAATAGCTGGATAAAGATTTATAGCAGTCTATTTTTGAGCGACACAAAGTAGAATGACTGACCAAGCAAAAAAAAAAAATCAGAATTGAGGATGAAGACATTCTGTGAATGTAGCCTTAGTGGCCAACAGACCTATTTTTTTCTACTTTGTGCAACATATTCAAAGCCATTCCACTTCTTTTCCAATGTTTGCACCTCTCATCACAGAGCATCCTCTAATCTTACCTTCCTTTTTTCTGACAGAGACGGAATACCTCCACCTTGTTCGTCATGGTCTCAGACTAAACACAACCTATAGTGTTGATGCATCAATGAAGTGGCGTCCTCTAACGATGGCCAACCCTTCACATTAGAAAAATAATGATTATTTTTCATTGGCTGTCTTTCCTTACAAACAGGCCCAGGTATTTGTCTTGGGCTGCGCGTCCTTCGCTGAGCTGCCGGGCCCTTATCCCTGCCTGTCGTATATCAGCAGCACTGCCACTGTCAGACCCCTGATTTATGGCTGTTTATCTCCGGCCCCGAACTCACTACCTCTCTCCCCCCTACTTCAACAGATGGTCCCTGGCTGTTTACTCAGGGCCAAAACGCTTTCAAACTGATTGAATAAATACGACAAACAAGAAGTTTATGAGGAAGGTGTTTGTGATCACAGTGTACTGGTTACGGGAGAAAACTTTCTTTGTTTGTAAGATGGAATACCGATCACGAGTCCCGATTTAAACGTCTTTCTTTGGGGGGGTTTTCCAATAAATATACATGTGCAGCCATTTATCCCAACCTGCTTTGGCATACTTTTTAATTCCCCAACATACTTTTTTTTTTTTTTTTTTTGCTTTGATTTATGGTTATTAACAATGTAACTGTAAAAGCATTCGTTCATCTGTCATGTTCCATGTGGTTGTCGCTTTAAATCTCTTCCACGTATATTCGGCTTCTAAATCTCGCTGGGTGTCAAAGCTTCACAGAAAAAAAACACACGTTGTGCCATAAATTGTCTGTTAAGAGTCTTGGTGGGGCTTCAGTCGATCTCTGGGTCTCAGGGGGTAAAAGCCTTAAGTAACCCTGACAGTATCAATTTTTCAAATCAGTCCAGCTATTATTGTTCTACATTATTTAGTACCTCAAAGTATCAAGTTTTTTTTCTTTTTAATTGATTGATACAACGCAGATTTTGACCCTTGCACCTGCCAGTCATATTTTACCATTCCTGGTTTATGTTCTGTCTTGTGCAAAGAAAAAAAAGACTTTGAAAATTTTTTCTGACCCAAGCCAAGAGATAATGGTTAGCTGCATCCTCCCGTTCGTATTGCATTCCGTAGAGACATTGATTTGGCGTGCAATTATATGTTTCCACTTGACTGAAGCCCTAAAGATTACTTACTCCTTTAGTGCAGATGCCTCAAATACAAACTGGTGTTCGTGGAGATGTTTCTGGTGTTCCTGTTGGGTGAATGAGGACGCAGTGAATTGCAACCGATAAGACTTGGTTTACAAATGAATGTGGGCTGGTTTTATAATGAGATATACTTATTCAATCATTACCTCTCACTTATCTACTGAGCACCACCACTTGTGGTCTATCTAGGCTCTAATTAACAGTAACTGGATGTAATGTAATGGATGCAAGTTGTTAGTGGGCTCTGGTGTAAGAAAACACATGCCGCCATCAGATTTCAGCCAATTGATGCCATACACACACATACACACACGCAAACACACCTATATAGACACGTATATAGCTATAGATAGATTGATATGCTGAAATGTATGCTCTCAGGCTTTCAGACTGAATGAACCATTTAGACATGGAGACATTAAATATTTTCCTGTTGAATAGTTTCTGAGACATCTTTGCTTCCTCTGGCTTGATCTTCAAACCTCTCAACTGATACTGAAAATAACTCACTTTGGGGCGACTTTCTGCCACAGCACCAGCGTATTCATGCTGATTTGTGTTGTTTTCCAACCCATCGGTTCAGAAAACAATGGGTCTGGTCCAGTCAAGCTGAAAATTCCATGTACCATCTGAGGTTTCCAACCAGTTTGGACCTGAAAATCCAATATGGCTTCCCCAGCTCCCCCGTTAATATAAAACTGCGTTAGATGCTGAAATAAAACATCAATGTAGACTTTTATACTTCAGTTTGTATTGTGTGACAGTAGAGGCATGACTCCTACAGTACAACCTCTTTTCCCAAGAAGCTTGGTAGCTGAAATGAACGAACAACTTCTGCCGGTTGTCTTGAGTCACAACTGAAGCACCGATACGCTGGACGTGATGTCATTCCCAGACCCAAATTCCAACTTGCAAGGCAAAATAAAACAGAACATATATTCCGCCGTTACACAATCTGCCCACACATTTCTAACAGCGATGCAGAACACATCTGGAACGAATCTTCAGGTCGAAGGAGAGATCTGGTTAAGATTGAACAAAGCCGATTGACAACTGAAGTTTTTGGTAGATGAAAGTGAGAAGAGTAGGTACGATCCTGGAGAGTTTTGTTCTCTCGATAAAAATGTTAACACTTCAGAACAACACAGCACTTTCCTGTATTAGTCACCATCCTCTGTAACTGCCTTAAAATCTGACTTTTTGTGCACCACTTCGTACAATGAATCCGTCTCACGTCACTAACAGTCCAGCCATCTTAAACAGGCTGTCAGAGGAAGGAAATTACTTCACTTTGTTTAAGATCCAAGCTTAGAAACATAGACACCTTGTCGTTTGTCGGGGGGGTGGGGAGGTTGTTATTCTGCGACAGTGGATTGCTGGTAGTGATTATCTTTCAAATGCTTACACGTTACACATTTTAATCTAAACATCATCTCCAACATGTGAGGCTCAGACATGCAGTTTTCACACTAAAAGTTCCCTCTTCTTCGCCACAAATTGACCATAATTACATCATTACACAATTAACAGCACTAACATTGTGCGCGCACGACATGTTTATCCTCCCCGTCTGTTTGGCACAGTTGTGAGAATTTGCGGTTTTGATTTATAGGTGTTTAAGACCTGCCGCTTCTGGTTCCGCTGCGGCCACCGCAAATGCAGATGTCACTCAGATTGACTTAGGAAAATGGGGAGCAGCCAAAACACAAAGTGGAAATGTTCGCCCAATAATGCTGGATAAACAGTCAGGGGAGTGGAGCCAAAGACAACAGAGAGCGAAGGGAAAGTGTCCTGCTGGCATCAGGTTTCCCAGAGTTAAGTGTTATTTGAAAAGCAGCTGAAGGCTGACACTCACTCTCTTCCCACCCAGTCTTTGACTCCCCCACCCTTCCTACCTTCCCTACCTCCCAACTCACACGACCATCTGTTGTCCCCCCCCCTCCTTCTCTTCTCAGGCTGCTCTAAGTGCCTTGAAACAGCTGTCGGAGCAGGGACTGGACCCAGTGGACGGCCCCATCAAGGTATGGTAGGACCACAACCACAAGGTTGGGTAAGGGGAGGGTAAGTGCTTGTCCGGAGATCAGAATGTGCATCAGCTTAGTGACGTGCAAATCCTCAGGCGCTTCAGGTTGGCCTATCAGGACCTCCCTGTGGGGGGGGGGGGGGGGGGGGGGGGGGGGGGGGGGGGGGCGGGGGGGCCGCCCGCGCGCCCGCGCC
>CAEGAF010029374.1:0-23757 GCA_903067075.1 Micropoecilia bifurca | reverse complement strand
GCTAACCAGAAAGCAGTTGGGCACAATATTGCAACACCAAAACCGTGAGTGAAACAATGACTAGTGCAGATGCTATATATAGTACTGGGGACCAATTTTTTATTATTAGACATCCATATTTGTAGTGAACGGAACAAATCATGTCCCGTTCAATACTGGACGGGTGGCAACATAACTATGGCGTCTATTCTATGCGCTTATAATGCGGTGCGCCTTATCTATGAAAAAGTTTTAAAGTATGCCATTCATTGAAGGTGCGCCTTATAATCCGGTGCGCCTTATAGTGCGGAAAATACGGTATTTAAAGGAATTCACTTAAAAAAATAAACAACAGAATTATTTATTGTGCTGAGCAGATAAAAGTCCAGCAATCCTAACGGTTAACGAGGACATTTCACTTCCTCTGTTCCGCATCTACACACGTTACATTGCATACATTAATTCAGATTTATTTTATTGCGGCGTATCTCAAACAAAGAGAACAACTGTTTGCTCTGAGCAAATAAAATATGTGCAATGCAGCATTAGAAGGTGTAGCGGCAGGGAGAGAGTGTGAGAATTAAATAGAACAAAAAAAACAAAGCTGCACAGTAACAAGGACATTTCAGTATGCAATGCTAAGTATTAGTAATGAGAATTGCGGTATTTGTATTTGAGGTATGTCACTTCTGCATTTAAAAAGAAGATTCAAGGCAATATTTTTTGCATCAACTAGGAGACTAACAGTGAATAATTAACATTCTCTGTCCTTTACTATTCACCAATATAGTGCTTTAGAGTTGCATTATATTATTCAGCGTAGTCACTTGTCATGTAAGAGACAATAGTTCATTAATTCCATCCATTTCAAAATTACTTTAATTCCAAACAGAACCAGTGGTACATTGTAGAAGCAGTCTTCTTCAGTTATCTCCCAGTTCCAGGTAAAGCTTCTGTCTCTAATGAAAAGTTGAGTGCATGCTGAAGCCATATGCAGACTTCCCTGATGTTTTGGTGAGTAGTTAGACCGACTTGTAATTGAGGTCAGACTGGGATCAAATTTCACCTGTAAGTTTGAAACTCAACTACAGCTTAGAACTGACCAGTTTCAGGTTCTGTTATTGTCTTTAAGAGACAAGTTAAGTCAAATACACCTTATATATAGGAAATAATACATGTTAGTGTAACCCACGTGACCGCCATGACCCACCCACCTTCCCTTTAAGTTGCCCCGTTAAGCTCTGGGATCCTCATGTGTATTTCCAGGTTTCCACTATGCTGCTGCTCACTGTTGGTTGTCGTGTCAGATGTTAATAAAACAATCTGAAATCTCCAACTCGACTCATCGCTGAACAAATCCATCCCAAAAACTCGAGAATCTGTGGTGAGTTATTAAATACCATCTGAACTTGACGTTGTATCTGCAATACTAGCGCCGCTAATATATCCGCTGCAATACTCACCAGGTTGGGCTTTGTTGACGCCTGGTAAACCATCGGATGAACAAGTTAACATTGCATCCACCTCCTCAGACAATCCGTTACTCGACGGTGAGTAAATATAATTCAATAATAATTGTTATTATTATTATTACTGTCATTATTGTCACTGCAATAAATAGCAAAACAAACCTTTTTGCATCAGTTGCATCAATTATCCACCCAAATCATGACTCCATGCCGTCATGCTAGTTCTGATTCTACAAAGTGGTTAACACTAAGCCTTGCAGTCAGACCTGCGCATATAAAAGAGCGTTACATTAGACTTAGATGAATACTTTATAATCTCCCTATGATTATCATGTCACTCAGGTAATTCGAATAAAAAAATATTTCCAATGCAGTTTTGCAAAATGTATCTATTTCTTCACAGCTGAAAAGTCACCTCATAATGGCGCAAAAACCTATCAAAAATTTTTTGTTTTTCAAAATTGACATTTTGGCCATTATTGTAACTTTAATTTGCACAGCTCTACAGTGACTGGAAATGCATCTAATGACATGCTGGGGTACAAAACGTCCCGGGGTAGAGTTCTGAAATACCATAAAAGGAGTTAAAATTCCAAAGGAGTAAAATCACCAGCAACCATTCAAGATACCGAACAAGAAACTGCCCTTTTGACCTGACCTAGGAAATGAACCGATGTTGTATCAATAAATTCACAAGTATCGTAAAAGCATCGACAGAGTAAAGCATGACTTCACTTCCAGAAAGTTCATTTTTAATCTAAAACGATCACAAGCTAACGACATCCAACATATATTGGCCTTTAATCCTCAGTCTTTTGTCAACACACAACACAGTCAGTCACTTTCCATTCATGTCGGTGTCAGAGCCCCAACGCCCCCCAGTGTGCAAACATCCAGGGCCGTCTGTTCTCCCACACCGGTCTTGTATTTGCACCCATCTTATGGTTCAGTGACTGCTTATGACTTAATTATGCAAGTCCTTGAAATGTGTCGCTTTGTTTGAATTGTGTTTAAGCCCTTGCATGGTGAAGTGGAGGTCATAAGGTCACCACTGCACTTAAACCTGGCAACAGAAACTAAGAATGGGAAACACCTCTTTACATCGGATTTAACTGATCTGAATCAGTCTTAGTGCTGGTTATTCAGTTTGTTCTGTGCTGAATGATGGAGTGTGTGTGCAAAAAAGTCATGCAGGATGCTAGAGTAACTTCTTACACTGTGCCTCGCTACTTGTCTTAGGTGCACCAGCACAAAGGTCATTGTTGCGACCTAGAAAGGAATTTGTTAGATTAATCGCTGCTGGAAGAAGTAACGGCAGTAGCAATGTCGTTTATTTTAACAATGTTATTCCCATCATTAGCTGTGTTTCCACTACAAATGCGGGCTAAACTTTGTTCATGTTCTGCTAATGTAAAAAAAAACACAATTTTGCAATTGCAGTGTGTAAATAAGAAACACAATTAAAATCACATGTGAATACGTTTGTTCACGTAATAAGTCGTTAAATCGGACATCCTCCAAAAACTTCTTGTCATCTTTTCCGCCAGCAGTAACAGCATTATGAGTCATGTCGATTCGTGACTTGTGTGATGCGAAAACAATGTTTCCATTGCAGTTGGGAGACATCCTAAAGATCACCTCTTTCTAGCACACAAAACTTATCAAAAAAGATTTTTTTTTTCTACATTGCCGTGTTTCCATTAAGCAAATTTGTTTTCGTCTGATCTGTGCGATTGCGTGGTCGATGGAAACAGCTACTGCTGCTCATCTCTCCCTGTCTGACTACAACACACAATGTAGACACGCACATTAACCACTGGACCACGGCCAATCACTATTTCTGATTGGTTCAGACCACAATATGGGCCTGATGTTTGTCTGTCGATGAACCACAGGGCCTGTGTTTAGATGCACTACTGAGAAATCAAGTAGCTTTTTCCAACCAGACGGGTTGCTCTCTAGAGCCCTGGTGTGTGTGTTTATAAAACAGAAACAGTTTAATTAAGTATTATTTTCTGATTCTTCTCACAGCTTTATATTTTGGATGCCATCGTTCTCACAAGGTTCCTGACATCTCTCTTTTCCTCAGAGGAACTACAGAATCTCAATGATTCGACATCTTTTCACCTTTAACTGTATTCAAGTCTTTCTTGGCACGCCACTTTCAACGAGATGTTTGGCATTTTACCGTTTTTCTTTACAAGGACAGCTTGGTTCAGTCCTCGGCCTCCTGAACAACAGATTTTGTTTCTCTCTGGAGATTGACCACTTGAGGATTATTTGTCCAGAAATATCGTCTCTCTCCAATTAAAGTTATCATAAAATCCTGTAAAAGGAGATAATTGTCTCTTTTTAAAAGGGACACAGAAAATTCAGAAAACGGAAAAGCTGGACTCAGTCCAAACGATTCATGTCTTATTACCGAAATGTTTTGATTTCATTTTGATAACTTAATATTAAACAGGATCACAATTTTTAAAAAAGTACATTTTACTCAATAGCAGACTTGGGTGTACTCAATAAATAAACATGGCTGAATACAGGAAGTATCTTTAAAGAATCAAAAATATTTCAAAATATTTTTTAGAAAATAGAGAACATGTGTAGAACATGTACATTATTTAACATAAAAATATATTTTATTAAAATACCGGTTTTAGTTTTAATAGATTGATAAATATACATTCAATATAAATACAGAAAATATAAAGTATGATGCATTTTTAATTAAAAAAAAGCCATTTGTGGTCCACATTTTCAAATTGATGATCACACATGTGAAGCAACGCCTTCACATGTACTTAACTAATATTTATTTCATTCAGTAGATTATGGACTCATAATTTTAAAATATTATGCTTCATTTTATTTTATCGTACCTTATTATCTGAAGATTTCATTAAAAATCCTGGAGTCGGCTGACTTTTACAAAATATGGCGCTTTATGGCTCCGAAGCAAATCAAATCATAGCAACTCAGTAACTTCCTGCTGGTGGTTGTTATATCATTTTTTTATCCCATTAAAACATGGCTGTTACAAGAGACTTCAAACTGCAAATAATACAATAGGAGAAATGACTGACAGCAGTCTGGTTTTACGGTACAGCAGAGAAACAGATGTTCCAACACAATCAGAATGAAAAATGAAAATGGAGAATTTTAGTTATCTGATGTGCAACAGCTGATGAAAGTTAAACTTTCACAATCGAAAAAGTGCTTAAAAAATAAAAAATCCATCAACTTACTTTGCTTCTTGCTTTGTTCCACTGGAATATTGATGTCGATGAGGAAGTTGAGTTTACAGCAGGACTGAGGATTGGTCCACTGTATGTGTCTGGAAAAAAGGAGCACAACATTTTCACTTAACTTAAACTGGATTACAACTAACTATAAAAATAACATTTCAAATTTATTTTTGAAATAAATAAATGTAATTTATTTTAAATAAAATAAATGTATTTATTTATTTTTACAGGTCTAACAGATTTAGACCTATTATCAGGTCTAAATCTCATATCAAACACTGACCTGTGTGTTGGCATTTCACATGCATGTAATGAATAAAATTCATTATTTGAAGGCAAATCTTTAGGTTTTCAATATTGAGGGAGAAAAGAATTGACCTTCAACTTTAAAAAAAAAATATTTGTCACATGTCAAATTCAGCTTGTCAAATTATATTTATTTACATTTGTTAAACATGACTGAATAAATTTACTTGGACAAGTGTACTTGAATATTTGTGATCAGTTAATTCAATATATATACAAGTCCTTTTCTCAGAGTAATTTTAAGAAAAAACAAAAAAACTTTAAAAACCAAAGCAAAACACGGGAGTCGTTAAAGGTGTCAAATATTCTCTTATCTGTAAAAGTAAGAAGGAAATATTGTTGGTTTTCTTTTTCTTTCAACTAGATGGACATTTCTGTTCTGTGGGAACTTATTTACCTCTGCTGAGCTGAAAAAGACCAACCCGCTTCGACTTCGGGTCACAATTATTGCTCCTTTTGTCATCTGGCCTGTCTGTTCACCTTCTCCTATTCATCCCCAGCTGCCTCCTCATCACTATAGAGACCATAAGCCCAAAAGAATGAGGGCTCACTTCAATCAAACCATGAGGAACGGTTCTTTCACCAGAAACCATTCTGTTCTTTCTCTTTCTTTTAGCTGCAGAAATAAACCGTGATGGCTTTTGGTCCGCCTTTTGCTCAAAATGGATGAGTTGTGTTCGCAAAGAAGGCGAAACAAGGAGCCGGAGGTAGAGCAGGGAGAAAGGAGAGGTGAGAGGAGAAAGAAGAAGTGAGATCTGTTTCAACCTAAAATAAGGATTTGATTGCAGTTTTGTTGCTCCTTGTCACGCTGCGGTGTGTGTGTGCGTGTGTGTGTGCGCGCGTGTGTGGTGACATACTCAGATCAGAAGCTGGAGATCAGAGATTATCGGCATCACATAAGAGGTGAAACTGGGGCAACAAATTGTCTTCAGTGTGAAAGTGAGAATATACAGCGCCTTACAAAAGTCTTCACACTGTTTAAAGCTGCAGTTTGCAACTTTTCTTTTAAAAAATGTTTTTTTAATATGTATATTTGTTAAAACTGTCACCAGGTCATGACAGTATAACATGGTAGAGTTCCTCCACCTCCTCAGCTGCTTCTATAGCCTCTGAAGAAATGCACCGCAACCAAAAACAACCAATCACAGCCAGGAGGCAGGCCTTAGCCCCTCCTCCTGGCTGTGATTGGTTGTTTCTAGTTAGCACTGGGAGAAGGCAGAGGAACTTGATTTATTTCTTCACAGATTATCTGTCTAATACCATACTGTCATGACTTGATGATAAGACTATTTAAAAAATTAAATTTGAAAAAATAAAAGTTTATTACTGCAGCTTTAACCACTAACAGTGGGTAAAATGTCTCTATCTGACTGTCCATGGTTGTGAAGTG
Organism: Micropoecilia bifurca; assembly: GCA_903067075.1. Taxonomy (NCBI): domain Eukaryota; kingdom Metazoa; phylum Chordata; class Actinopteri; order Cyprinodontiformes; family Poeciliidae; genus Micropoecilia; species Micropoecilia bifurca. The sequence continues at coordinate 17,368 of CAEGAF010029374.1, read as the reverse complement.
GAAGAAAAATGAGACATGATTAAAAATGTTCTAGTCATGAATAAAAATTTGAAGTGTCTCATGCCTGTGTCTATGCATTCAGCACCTTTTTCTCTTGGTAATTAAAACTTCAAGGGAATTAAAACCTTTAGGTTTTGAATGAGCAGGTGAAACTATATTTCCTAAGATAATCTCATTTTCTTATATAAAGTCTTTATAAAATGCAACACATGACAATGGAAACCCTGCAAAAAGTGCAAATGCTAAGATAGGAGCACACACATGGACACGCTTGCTGAGCATGGTGAATCTGCAGCATGCCTCGTTTCCATGAGACCTGAATATTTTGGGATGTGGACGAGCACAAGCAGGACAGATGAGGTGCAGTTGTCTTCTAAGGATGCTACTATTCAGATTAAAATGTGCATAATGTGTTCCCTCACGCCAAATACAGCACCTGGCAAAATTAAAAGACAGATAAGTGAGATGATTCACTTTTTTATATTGTTTCAAGGTCAATTAGGAATAAGAGAGCTAGTCAGGGGGTTTTATTTCTTCTTTTTTGTAGCAGATTTTTTTTTTTTTGCAAAACATTCTCAGAAAGAAACAAAAGTCCAAATGTTGTATTTGTAAGTATACTTTTCCTAAGAGTTCTTAGAAAAATATTCATACAACCAATGTTGAACATAAAAAGAAAGAAACCTGAGAAAACATTAATAACATGATAACAGACATTCTGAACTTCTACGTGGATTGTTTTTGGTGACATCTAGGTGAGTGTTATTCAGTCTTATCTGCTCTTGTGCTGCAGCCCAACAAACAGAAAAAAAACTTAAGTTATCTTTAGACCTTAAGAGAAATAATATAGACTCAACACAGGTTCAGTTTTTACAGATAAATCTGGGTGTAGTGATGGACTAAGATCTGGACCTTTAGAGTCACATAAAGACAGTTACAAAGTCAGCCTTCTGTCACCTGACTAATGTTCCAGCAAGATCTAGGCAATTTTTATGACGTTAGTTGAATTCAAAACCTTTTTTGTGGTAGAATACAGTTTACAGCCACAATCTTCACTTATGGTTCATAACAAATAGCTAAAACTATTCAAAAACTGGTGGAACAAACAAGAGTCACGGAAATATAGAAAGAACCTGAAGACTGAACTGTATATTTAGAAAAAAACAGTCTGAACTCCAACAGCAAAAGGTGAGTTGTATATTTTTATGGGTGGTTGATCACATTTATGTATGACAGCTCTGTACTACGAGTCAAACTCTGAGATCACAGTTGTTCACAACAGAAGCTGCCCAGGAAAGAATAAAAATATAATGCAAAAGTTTAAAACTGTCTTACATCTTCTGTAGTTTCTGGACATTCTTCCAGAATATTTAGAGAAAAAAAATGCTTTTGTGCTCTTGGCTCCTGTACTTGTAGCTAAATCATTGAGAATTGTCTAATGGCTGAAGCTGCACAAAGGATCACAAGCTTCACATGTTATAATGTTATTCACTCATCAGAAACTGGAGTGTTGCTTTGATTCTTTCATGCATGTTTGAGAAATCCTTTAATCTCCCATGGCAACCATTCATCTGTGCAAGACATCTGGGTGGACCAAGCTCCGCCTTTGAGAATGAAGCTCCTCCTCAGAGCTGCAGCTTCCAAGCTTCTACTTCACAGAGCAGCCAACCCAGTGACTCCCTCACTCAGGTCCTTTAGACTAGCCAGCCGCAATTAGCAAACACCTGGTGGTGTTTGCTAATTGCTCAGCAGACACATACATAAACATGTATGTGTCTGCTGAGCTAATTATACAAGCTGCTTCTCAGGAATACTGGTAGAAACGTTGCTAACGGGTTAATAGAGGAGCCATGTTGTGATGAATCCCTGAAGGTGGAGTTTCATGAAGAGCAAGAGTCTCTTAACGAGACAGAAGTTCAATTTCAAGGCGTTAAATTACAAATTAAAATTTCTTTTATGTTTGGCAATTTTTATAACAACTGAGTATTACATAGTTACTTGATTGTCTTTCAAAACAACACTATGTGCCTGGAAAACACATAATACTGCCCCTTTAAAGTCTGACTTTACTGTTAAATGTTGTTACTCAAACGAACAATTATCAGGCAAAACTTTATTTTTTCTATTTGTTTATCAATTCTCTGAAAAGTGGATCCTCAGTTTTATGCTGCTGGTGTCACAAGTTGCACCCAGTGTGATCTTCTTCTGCTGCTGTAGTCTATCTTGATTTGTTCTTCAGAGATCATACTAAGAATACACCCTGGATGTAGAGAGCGGCTTAGTGACTTATTCTATTTCTCTCGCTGATGTCAGGAAAATAATTTACATATCAAGGCCAACATACTAAATCTTAAAAGCATTTTTTAAGTAAAATGGCATGTTTTGTTTTATACAGAAGTAAAGAGGTTGCCTCAGGGTTGGACTCATTTGATAACGAGCTTTTAACAGCATGTTATTTTAAAGTCAAAATGCGGTGCTATTATGCAAATTGAAACTTTCTGATGTGTGCTTTTTCTTTTTTAATAAAATAGCTTGTTTGTGGGTAACATAGCAATTTACTGTTCCCGTTAGGTTGAACATTACTGTTAAATCATGACGGCAAGCCAAACAAAAACACCTCTACTGGGGCTTTATTTCCGTGTTTGCTGTGGGTTCCCATGTGCGTGCGGCTGTGGGTGAGTTTTGTTTTTATTCTTGCTGAACTGCAGCGATAATGGTTTGCTTTAGGCTGTTAGTGATGCTCAGCTGCTCCTCAAATTCCAGACAAAGGCTGGAAATTCAATCAGACTCTAGGCAAAACAATAAAGTCAGGGAGGATAGTACATTAGTGAAGAAGTGATATACTTGGAAGGTTTTAGCGCAAAATGTGTTTCAAAGGAGTTTTGTCCCATGGAAAATTGCTTTCCGAGTTGTATTGCAGAGGAAATGTCATTGCCAGTTGGCTTGTGTTCAGCCTGATTTTTTTTGTTTGGTTTTGTTTTTTCAGTTCCAACACAACAGATGAAGGGGTGGTTAATGTCTGAATGTGTCCAAAAACATGTCCTTTTAAAGTTAGATCACTTTTGGATATTAGACTATCTTCATCAAAAATCTGACCCGGCGGGTAATTCGTTTATTTTTAGTTAAGGGTATTGTGGTGACTTTTAACATTTGCCTATTTTACACTGAACTTTCAACATGGTAGGTAAAAATTTTAGACATCTCTGTTTCAGGCTGTGGAAAAAATAGAACGATCAAAGGCAAACTGCACTGTTCTGTCCTCAAATTACAATTTCAAGCACTATGTCAGATTTAGGAAGCCTTCTTCTCCTTTTTTTGACAAGCAGTATTGACTATTTTTAATGCATATTAGCATCAGGATCAACTACAAATTGAATAGCATAAAGAGAAAATAATATCCAGACAGACTTGGAGTGGAATATTCTAGACCTGATTACAGATTATTTTAAAACAGAGTTTTGCATTTGTTTTCCTTTTGTTTAAAATATATATTTTTTAATATATGATATTGTGTACCTGTCACCTTGTGAACTGCATGTACAGAGATGTTGCCATGTGACATCATGCGCGCAAGAGCCTAACCAACTGCTTTGGTTTTAGCTGTCAAGTTGTCAACACAATTCGCTAAAACCTAAATTTATGCGTGATATAAAAAAGTAAAAGGGATGCAGTGTTTTGATATTAGTTTTCAACACTGCAAAAACTAGATAACAAGGTCATGATAAAATCTTAATTACAAAAAATATAGCAAGGGAGAAGGAACCTAGGTCAGCTAGGCTAGTTTGACTTTCACAATGTGATGTGGAATTCGGTGTGTTTCTGTTTAGTTATTAAAAAAGATGATCCAAACACAAAGAAAAAGGAGCAGGAGTGATTTCGATTTGTTCTTAAATGTTTTTTCTGCATTATTTTTCTGTTTGCTGTGGCACATTGCACTAAATTAATAATTCCTTCATCTTCAGGTTTCATTTTAATGGAATTGGTTTACATCGGCAGCGTGGCTATGGATATCGTTTTGCCCTTCGGCGTTGTGCGCAAGCTCAAAATGTGTGGATTTAAGCAATACCATAAAGTAGTTACATTATAAGCTTTCTACATCATTCATGGTTGTAGACTTTTTCATATTCACACAAACAATAGTGAGGAACAAACGGCAAATGGAGACATTAGCAGACGTCAATTGGCCAAAATGAGACGTCACAATTTAAAATTGATTTAAGGGGAAACCTATTTTTTTTTTCTCTAAATGGAGGAAAGAAAAGCAATAATGAACAGCCCCTGCAGACCGTTGCTATGATGCTCTTCATAATACATTTCATATTTAGGTTGGGTTTTCCACTCCAAAATCTGATGTGCTTAGAAACAAAAGGAACCAAAACACCATCTGATTGGATCGAGTCATGGAGACGAAATCTCATATTTTATTTCTGTGGATGCTCACAAAACAGTATGAGCAGTGCATGCCTTACAGCTCAGCCATGACACATGAGAAGAAAAACACTTTGCTTTCACTCTGTCAGACAACATGCACATCTGCTGCTCAAACCTTCAGCCTTTTAAGAATGGCATATGGACAAGCTCGCAGCCTCGCTGAGAACTCCCCCAGCAGCATCATTTAGGTCTGCTGATGCAAGGCATAAGGGACAAGTGGTGCACAACATGAGGAGTGGATGCCTGTTGCCTTTAAGCCTGTGGCAATACATTAAATATGTAAAGTCATTTGGCCCAACATCACTCTAGGGTGCCAATACTGGAACAAGCAGAGAGACGGCTGTAATAATTCTTCCCTTCCACAGTAGTAAAGCTGACTGCAAGATGATTTAGACGTTACTGCGGCTGCCCACACTACACTGAAGTGAGTTAGAAATAAGGTTACTATTAAAGCTGCAAGCAGCATCCAACGACCTGCACAACACACCAGCAGTTAACCACTAGGTGGTGCATTTGGCGAACGTATCAAATCGTATCGTATGAGTTTTAAACGACAGTATTATGTAAATTCAACTTTTTGAGCTTTGCATCCATGTTATAATGTTATTCCCTCATCAAAAACATACATGGAGTCTTGCCTTCATTCCATCATGCATGATTTAAGAAGTCCTTTAATCTCCCATGGCAACCATCAAAATCAAAAGCAATGTTATAAAAAGCAAAATGCTTTTGATAACTTTTGATCTCCAGTACTGTTGAGACCAAACTGAGCACCTAGTCAAAAACTATGGTAGGACTTTGTACGCCTACGTGTTTAACAAAGACAAAATGGCAGCTTTGATCCAACATGGTGGACTTCCTGTGAGGTATGAATCGTGGTTTCAAGAGACATTTTAATTACGTATGTATTCCAAATGTAGGTCAAGGCATGTCTTGGGGTTGATTTAAAAATAAATAAATAAATAAATAAAAATTCTAGGGGACACTGTGGAGAAATTAGGCCACACCCATCAAAAATAATTTGATTGGATTGCTTTTTTGTTTTTTTTTGAGATCAATCATTTTACAATTTGGTGCAGATCGGATTATATATGTAGAATTAAGAGCCAAGCATATGGAAACGACATGAGGTCGAACTTTGCCACCCCGTCCAGCTAAATGCCTCTGGGCCTGATCTTCTAAAGGTCTAAGCTACTTTCATAAATATGATCCTCAGTCCACAGTGTTTAGTCTCAAGTAATTTGTCAAAACAAACATGAATATGGATAATGTAAATACACACACGGTTGAATCTACTGTTATCATCCTAGGAGAAGAAAATCCCTACCAACGGCATCTGAGGAAATGAGTTGGGTCACCTGGGCACAACACAAGGGATTTTTTTTATTAAACAAACATAATATGAAAATCTTCAGTAGCAGTTGAGTGACCTAAATCTTTTCCCTACTATTTTTTTTCCTGAGCCTTAAAGGAGATTTCAAAAAGCCACTGTCAGACTCAGCTGTAGCTGAGAGGTTTGTGGATAAAGTGTGACATCCATTTTTGATTCAGTTCAAGCAGGTTGGAGACGGAAAAAGAGGAAAAATGATCAAATCAGGGGAAAAAAAAGATCTGATTTAAAGCTGCAGTAGGTAACTTTTACAAAAATAAATTTTTTCCACAATTTCATGACAGTAAAATATGAAACCAATAAAATGTGGAAAAAAAAGCTCGTCTGCCTCTTTTCTGTGTTAAAGTGCACCACTGCCTGTCAAAAATGACCAATCAGAGCCAGGAGGAGGGTCTTAGCCCTATCATTCAATTTAAAGGAAAATAATTTATGCGCTGTCATTGACGTCTGTGCTAACTAGCCTTTGCATTCGTGGCAGACTGCATTGTGGCGAACCAGCTGTAGCTTAGCAATAAGCAAACAGAGGTGAGAATGAGAGTGATTGACAGCGCTAAGCCCCTCCTCCTGGCTCTAACTGGTTGTTTCTGACTGAGCGATGTATTTTTGCAGGTAGTACTGGGAGAAAGCTGAGATTTTTTATTTTTTCACCAATCTGTCTTACATGATCTGCGACAGACTGGCGACCTGTCCAGGGCGTACCTTGCCTCTCGCCCGGAACGCCAGCTGGAGATAGACACCAGCAACTCACGACCCCACTAAGGGACAAGGGTGCAAGAAAATGGATGGATGGATGGATGTCTTACATGATGCTCCCACGAAATTATGATAAATTTAACAAATATGTAAAAAAAAACAAAAAAAAAACATACATACTGCATCTTTGAGGAAAGGAGAAAAAGTGAATTAAAGATAGAGAGTAACATCTAAAAACTAGGGGCATTCTGGTCAATGCTGCCCCAAAAATATGGATGTACTGTATTTCACCAACAACAGATCTCATAAGGTTTGATCTCATGACAAACCTTTCTGGAAGCCCTCTGCCCCCTGTCTCACCCAGCTTATCACACAGTCACACTGGTGTTGACTCACACTTGACACATATACACAACACAAGGACATCCATCAGACTGACAATGAGTGAGGTGGCTGTGAGCCGACCGGGTGATAGGTGGGGGTGACAGATGCTGCTGTCAGAATGGGCGACAGAATGATATCAAACTTCCTCTTTATCAAATCCACCGACCTCCCATATCCGTTTTATCACACTTCACTTTCTTTCCCACAATGCCGGTGACCATCACCATGTCACATGAAGAAAATTATATCTCCATCTTAAGTATTTGGTTTTAGTTGCTAAAACTGAAACTCCATAGTAACTTGTGTGGGGATTGATGATCCAAAGTCATCAATCCATTACACTGAGTCTTTATGTAAATAAAAAACAGAGATGTGCTGATTGTGTTCGCACTTATTACTATCTTATTACTGAAACTTCCCATCCCTAATTGGCACACAGAGCAGAGGAATCAGAGAATTTGGTCCAGATAGATGGATTCAATTTAAACAGTGACGACAGGCAAAATAAGAACTATAAAAAGGAGAGAAAAGGGAACATGAAAGATGACATATTCATCAGCTGCACTAATTTGACATAATAGAGCAATGAAATATAATTATTCAGACAAAAGAGCATCAGACAGTCGATGTCCTTTCCTGAACTTTTTGATATATGTAGTTGTATCATTAGGCTGCAGGCTCCATTTCTGACTCCTAAACCTTAAAGGTCACGTTTCAGCTTCAGAAACGCTTTATACTCTATATAACTGTTCTGTTTGGCATACATTTCTATTTTCTAATGTGTTTTCTGTGTCTGGAGTATATAAAGTGGGACGTTAGGAAAACGGCTGGTGCAGATGAGGGTGACTCCCTGGTTTTGTAAAGCTAGCTTCAAAGACATTATCTTAGATTTCTAAGTTTGAGTACAAATACAAATACTCAATGTCAGGAAACCTTTTGCACTTTTGACTTCGAACTGAAGTAAAGAATTATAGGACAATTTATAAATTATGTATTTTGACAAAAAAAAATTTGTGAAAAATTGGTTTATAATCAATTTAAATGAAATAATATATTAACTGATTTCTAGTCTGATTTTAGAAAAAGGCCTCACACTTCACAGCCACTTTAAAGTTGTTAATGACTTTATTCATGCTTTTGACTCCAAACAATGTTGTGTTGCTCTTCTTATTGAACCTTCTAAACCTTTTGACTCAGTCGCTCACCCTCCCCTGACTAAGACTTTGTTTTATATAGGAATATGGTTTGCTGATTCATTTTCAAATAGATCTCAGTATGAGGAGCGTTCTTTTGCGGTTTCACCGCCAATTATTCTATTAATCACTGCTCTCCTTTTCTTGTGCAGGTCTTGCAGTTTTCACGACTAGCTCTTAGCTAGTTCCCACATGCCATCTCAGCTCTTACGTTCAGGAGTTTGTCACCATCTTGACAGAACGGAAGCAGCTTCCACTTCTCTGGTCTCCTGTAAGAGAACTGACATGTTCACATACTGTTGGATTCAAGGGTGTCAAAATGAAGTCGAAGTTTTTGTTGCATCCCGTGAAGGTTAGCAAACTTTGCTACAAAACATTGAGCATTGAGTGCTGCTAGATAGCTAGCATCCAAAGGAAGCACAAGTCGTCCAATACGGCACTGATCGCTCCATTAGCGGCAAGGATATTTTCAAATGTTTCTAAACAAAACCCAAAGCTAACACTGCCAGTCAGTCAATAAATGTACTTTGTAGGCAGACCTTTAGATTTGTATGACGGATCCATTTTCACAGTGTTTACTTTAACTTGAGTGAATTGTACTTGTAGTTGAGTAAGATTTGACCGTGAGAATCAGTCCTAGAGTTGAGTACTTTGCCCATCATTTGTTATATGACTTCATATTCTCCTGTATGTCAACAACTGTGCTGTTTTTTTATATTACTGTTCATACTTAATTGCACTTTACATGTAAAATTACAGTTTTGTTTGAAGTGATTTCAGTTTTCAGACCTTTTGGCTATGTCATCCCTGTAAAAGAGACCTTTCTCTCAACGGATTTTTATCAGGTTAACAAAAAAGATTAACCAAGCAAAATAACATAAAAAACAAATGCTAATAAGCAACAATGTTCACCATATCGTCCTCTTCAGAAAAAAAACAAGATCATTGTATTTTCACTCTCATTTTGTCCTTCAAACAACATGAAATGTTGCCTTGGAACACCCTGCTGCAGCAAGCTGATAAAAATCAACCAAAAAAAACAAAGCAAACAAACACAAAGTTGTGTACTGGGGCCTACTTTAGTAATTGATTAAAGCTTGAATTTGATAAAAGGAATTTTTCATGGCCTTGTAGCTAGTAAGGAACGGGAGAGAGGGAGAGCTGCAGATCAATGCTGGAGCCTTAACGAAATGACGTCGACGTTTTCCGTTGGCGTCACGAAGCAGCCTGCAGATTCCTGTCGAGATACTCGGACCGACCCGATAAGATGTGACACGCGGGCCCCAAATTTCCAGAAATCCAGCTGTAAATTCCTGCTCTCCTTTAGGAATCTCTTTTATTTTTAAGGCTCAAGGCCGCCTGTAGGTATTACTTCCTCTTCCGCTGAAGAGGTGGTTTGACTACCATCAGTTGTTGCTTTAAACCCTCCCTCTCTGTTCTATATCTCCAGCTAAGCTGCCATTTCCACATTGCCGAAGGACCTGTGTCACAGATGCAAGGAGCATGTAAATTTGGGGAGGTTTTAATAAGAGCCTTAATCTCATTTCATCCTATCACATAGGCAGAAAAACAGTTAGAAGCCAGAGATTAAGAGACCTGCAGGCTGATAGTCACATCAAAGGCTGATCACTCTTACATCTTTTCCCCCTTCTCTTTCTCTTTTCCACTCTCTTGTTCTTCCCGGCTCGCTGCGACTCTCGCTGCCTTCTCCACTATGAATGCGTGGGTGCAGCTGGTTCCTATGGCAATGCCAGTCTGTCTACGCTCGACCCCGATGTCACCTCTTTCACAATATCTGCACTTCATTAATTATGAACACATGCGGACACAGACCTTGTCTTTATTTATCAGAGCTGAATGTTCTCCTATTTGATCCGTGGTCCAGGGCGCAGAATGCGAGTACATTTTTTATTTATTTATTGATTTTTTTTTTTAAGATTATGATTTCATATTACCCGTCCAGGCTTGTGACTACGTTGGGAGAGCTCTTCCGCACTCCAACGTCTTGGCACTGCAGTGAGGCTGATAAGGGAAATATTCTTAGATGATAATTAAAGCAGGTATTTATGATCTGCACATCAGGGTTACAGATAATTAGCGGTGATGTGGCAAACTGTTTATCCCTCTGGGGGTCTCTTGTCTCTGCCCTGTAGAGACAGAGCAGTGGCCTCATTTACAGAGTCTGATTCCAACGCAGACGTTTTGCCTGACTGTTGATCGCTTTGATTCCACAACCGAGTAAGAGACAACACTGGGGGCCCGGTCTATGAATACTTAGAATAAGGAGTACTAAACTGCATGAAAAAAAAACAAAACATTAAGTGGACTAGTTGTGTGGTAATGCTTGTTCTGCTTGAGATCCAACACCAAGTGAACACTGGGCCGGTATCACCAATACTGATACTGATCCTTTTTATTAAAATTTGATACATAGACACATTGCATGATATTGTTAACATCCAGAATTTTTGCACCTTGCACAACTCTGGAGAGCTGAAAGACTATTCTTTTGCTTGCCATCCATAACAATTCTGCTAGCAAAATGAAAGCTGGAGGTATTATTGATTTAGTGCAGGGAAAATATCGCAGACAAATTGTTGAAGAACAACACAAAACCACTCTGTTTGCTTTTTTGTATTTTTTCCCCGCGCTCTCTGTGCCGGCTACTCTACACACATACTTGTTGCCATAGCAACTGACAGACAACATCTCTGCATCAGGATTCCATACCAATACCAAGATTTAGTGAATTGCATTGCATCGTCTTGAGGCTTTGGGTTAGCATATGCTCTTCCCAGTACTTTGAGCTTTCTGATGGTCAAATACAGCTTTGGAGAACATGGAGAGACCACTGCACTGAACTCTTCCTGAGTTCTAACATCAATATTGTTGTTTTTAAATGAAAACAGACTTGTTTTTTTTTTGCATTATTTGAGGCCTGAAAGCACTGCATCTTTTTTGTTATTTTGACCATTTCTCATTTTCTGCAAATAAATTCTACATATTTGTTTGGAGTTTCTGAGACGTGTCAGTAGTTCATAGAATTAAAGCAAAATGTCAATTTTACTCAAACATTTACTTCTAATCAATAACCGATCATTCTGCAGTGTCTCTTCATTTACTTACATGTATCTATTGAAATAGCTACGATATTGAGCTGGAGGATGATTTTTTTTTTTACACAATGAACACTGAAAGTAGAAGCGCCAGTTCAGTCAAAGTTTTGAAATCGGGGAACATTTCTTCAACTGAAGTTATGAGTAGAGAGAAAAAAGAAAAGAGTTAAAAACATAATCAGAGACCAAACTCAGCCACAGAACTCCGTGTTCTCACTTCTGCCTCCTGGCAGATATTACAGAAGTGTAAAAGTGAGGACTAGCAGACTGAAAAACAGTTTTTGCCCCAAGGCTACCAGGCTTTTTAAAGTCAGCGTGATTTAAGCTTTTTGTGTAGTTTTTAATACATATGACGAAAGTGTTTTTTTTATTATTATTATTTCATTATTCTTAATTTATGTGGCGTTTTAAATGGTATTGAAAGGAGCTCTTGAAGTACAAACTTCATATCCCAGTTTTTTTCTAAGCGAATGCTAACAGTTATTTCTATTTCAAGGACACATTGTGACAGGAAGAACACCGGACAACATGAGGATGAGAACGAAATGAGGAGATTTTTGTCACGCAACTGCGACAATGAGAACTAATTTTGGCATGTAGAGCCCTTTAGATGTTCTGGCCTTTGAACAATACTGTCTGTTAAAAAATATAAACCATGAAAGCTGTTGAACACATTCATATTCAGACAGAATTAAATGAATTAAAAACTAAACAATTTCAGCCTGAATGAGGCAGGAAAAACAACGAATTAACTGATTAGCAGAATAATTTTATCGGAATGACATGTTTTGCTGTAGTAAAACAGTTTTCTCTAACAAGAAGTCTGAGTCTGTGTTTATTTATAGTTGGAGTCTCAAGTCCCTTAAGTAATCAGAATGGCTGAGTGATTTATTGGATCCAGTTAACATCATTATTCACCAGAGCACCCCATGGTTCAGCCATACACTCCAATATTAATGCAAATTTCATTTCCAAGATTCTCCAGGCATAAAGCATCTGATCTGAGCAGAAAACATGCCCAAACAAACAGCAGCTGCTTCTGGTCGACTTTTAATCCGGCATGAGATAATGGGCTGTTACGCGAGACGCATTTATTAAAAAAGATAAAATAGAAAAGCTAATATTTTACTGCCTAACAATGCCAGCTTTCAGTGTTCTTAGTGAGAATAAAAGGACAAAAGCAAAAACAAACAACAAAAATTCAACGGAAAAAGTCAAAATTCACGCAAGCGGAGCAGCTTCTCTGCTGTTCTGTTTACAGTTAGATTGAAATTCACCCACCAGATAAACAGAGAAAACTTGCTTTACATGTAGTCAATAGTTTTAGGGAGTTTTGAAGCAAGAATAAAGAGTAAGAAAATATTTAATGCTTTGTGCGGTTTTCACAAATTACTACTAAATCTGAACGTAAACCACCTTCTGCTTTCTATAAACAAATTAGTCCTTGGTCTTTAACTTTACCTCATTTGACAGAGAAAATACAAAGTACAAAGCCATCCAAGCTCTTATTTTATTAGTCAATGTGTATGTTATTTTTTTATTCATTTTTAATATGTGAATCAGATGTGATGTTGATAGGATCCGCTCAGAGGATACAATTTTCAATAAATTCACTAGAATATGACGCCTGTCAGCAGAAAACGTTACAGGCTGTGACTTTACAAAACCTTCCCCACAAAACAATTCCAAGAATATTAATTTAGCTGGTAAAAGGTCGGGTTCCAGTCAATGTTATTCTCAAAGTAAATACATTGTGGAAAAAAACAACATCTTTTTAACTGGATGTTTTCTAGGAACCAAACAGCAGACGTTCAGTTTCTCTCTGGTTGCCACTGGTTCTCTACGAGTCACAAAATCATTTCTCTCTGCTGTTTGTTATTTCGTTGTAAGTCTCTGTTCTACCAAGGCTTTGTGTTTTTTGTTTTGTTTTTTCAGACTAACTAGTAATAATTCCTGTCTCTAATGTCTTTACTCAGGTGTGGGAAAATGTTTATGTTTCAGACAATCTACATGTCTGATGGAAAATTGGTGGAAAGAAAAGAAAAGGTCACAAATTTGGCCTCTTGTTGTGTGCAGCAGTAAAATTCCGGAGGTGGAGAGAAATGTCACATCCTACCTAAACACAAGGCTCTAAGTTAACATCCACCAGGGATTCAAACGCCTTCAAACTCAACCTTTTTGAGTTTGAATATCTGGTCCTGTGTTTATTTAGGTTTGTGATGCAGAAACCAAATGATCCAAAACAAACTCATGTCATTTTGAGTATTTTTTTAAAATAAGTAAAATATTTTATACTTTTTCATTGATATATTTCCTGAACTGTAATTTGTTCATTGTTTTATATTTTTAATCAAAGTGTGTAGCTCTCAAATCCTGCCTAAGCACATTTTACCGGCTCCCAACTGCTGAGATGGTTTGTAAAACACACATCTTTTTCTCATCCCTTTTAGACTTTTCCTTTCCTAAATGTGCTTTAGAGTTATCTTTGAGAAATGTTTAATATTCGACCTCTTGTTCCAGCCTAATTGTGAATTCTCTGCAGATCTAACTTTCTGTGCCATTGTTTTCATTGTCTATATTAATTGATCATGTCATTTACATAAAATTCATTTTGTGTTTGGGACAGTTTGGTCAAAGGGCCACAAGTAGCTTCTTGTTCTCATTTTATCTGTTGATGCACACCAACTGACTACAAATATCAAGGAGCTTTGATGAGGGAAAAAAAAAGTTAATATTGAATTTTAATCAGTGTTAAAGGTGCCATATGTGACTTTCATAAAAATTTATTTATTTTTGTTAAAACTGTCAGCATGTTGTCACAATCTATAAGGCAGATAATCTGTGAGAAGATTGATCTCCTTCACCTCCTCCCTGAGCTGCTCTTGCCATCTAAAGAAATGCATTTCTCCAGACTAAAAACAAGCAATTAGAGCAGGGGGAGGGTCTTAGCACTGTCAATCAACTTTCTGTATTTGCTACAAAATGTGGTAATAGAAGAGAAACAATTTAGTTACAGGAATAGTGTTTATCTGCTGTCATTGGTTGCTAAGTTAACTAATCTTAGCTGGTGGGGAGAAGATGTATTGCTGTAGTAGGGTGTGATTTACAGCTTTAAGACCCGCCTCCTGGCTCTGAATGGTTGTTTCTAGTTAGCACTGGGAGAAAACAGAGGAACTTGATTTTTTTTCTTTTTCTCTACAGATTCTCAGTTTCATACCATATTGTCACGAGTCACGACACAGTGATAGTCTCAACAAAATATGCAAAACAATTTTTTTTTTTTTGCTAAAGTTAAATACTGCAGCTTTGGAAAAAGAAAAACCATAGTTAGAATGAATAAAATCTTAACACATACACCTGAGCATGTGCATACATCCAAATTCACATGCAAGGCCCCATTTTGTGCTCATGTGCGCCTCCCAGAGGACCTCATTACTATGATTGGCTTCAGGACCTTCTGCTGATCCAGACACTCCTCCTCGTATGAATTAGCATCTTAAGTAAATATTGTCCCCACAAACGCCCGGACATCTCGTTCAGCGTTGCGACGCGGTGGGAGCTAATGGAGGGAAAAGAGATGAGAACAGTGAGGAGAGCAGGGAGAAGAAAGGAGGAGCAGGGCACGCATGGTCAGAGAGGGCATACGTGAGCTAAATAGCTGACTCGGCAACTGTAAGCCAGAGAGAGGGAGATGAAGGAAGGGTGAGTCACGCTGCTGTGTGATGAGGTACAGTGTAAGGACAGTGGATTTTTCCTCTTTCTTCCTGAGGGGCTGAGGAGGGACGTGTTCTCTGTGGCTGGACGTTGACTGAGCTGTAGCATTTAGCCTGTGCAGCGTTTTAACTGCATTTTCTTTTAAGACTGAGCAATCCACTCAGTGGCACAGTTTTTAGCCAAATGCATAACAGTAATCTTATTACATGGGCAGAGCAGCCTGGAACCCACTGAGTTTTCCATGAAATCGAGCTTCGTTCTGAAGGGATCTGCTCCCATTAAGGGTTGGTCGCGCAAGTCCGTTCTCACATAATGTTTAATCTTCTGAAGTACTTACAACTGTGCTATTTATGTGCAGTTTTTTCACATGACATATTCAGTTATCAAACAACGCTTTAAACAAACACAGCTAGGGAATGGCATTTTATTTGTTAGTCATTTTGACATGCTTGTTAGTAAAAGAAACATTACTAACATAATGGAGTTGATGCACACAGTTAGTCTTTGTTTCATAAGTCCTGTCTTAATTGTCATACCATCTTGTGACAATTTCATTATTTTTTTTTATTATTATTTGGATAGATTCATATACAAAAGGACATACATAGCATATTCCCACTCAAACACATACTTACAAAGGACACACTGATTCCAGGAGGAAAGTGAAATGGAACCCACAACCTTCCGATTAAAAGACAACAACTCTACCCACAAAGCAAGAGAGAAATTTACAAGAGAGTTAACATGGTAGCTGGCACCAATCGGGATGGTTTGAGCAGAAGCTGCAGAATCCTCTCTTGGTTTTGTAGAGAATGTTTCAAATCAGAGAAACTATCAAGTTAGTGGGATTTGTTTGGACAAAAGTGCCTTGTTGATGTTGCAAGAAAACCAGCCTGGCCATCGACTTCCTACATAACTCAGCTGAATTTAAATCTTTCTCCCATTGACTTGGATTCCTCCACTAGAAATTCTGAATACATGGGGAAATTGTAGTCGACCATTCTACAGAACAGCTATGGATTCAACACATTTGAAAGACCCAAGTTTTTATGTGCTGTGATAATATAAGATCTACATATTGTCAAAAAAAAAGAAAGAAACCATCATCCGCCTGCTTTCTGTCATCTTCCGCAGTGTTTACTCCAGGAGCAACATCTGGTGGTTGATCATGTGACTTGTGTGATAAGAAAATAAGTGTTTGGATTTCAGTTTTGCGAAACATCTATTTGGACACGGCTGAAACATCATCACATCCTAGCACAAAAACCTATCAAAAAATCTTTTTTAATTTGGCGTGTTTCCATTAAGCAAGTTTATATTTTTATAATTTCAATCTGAACATTTGTACGGTTTGATTCGTACAGGAAAGCAGGTATTGAAACAGCACTGCCTACCTTGAGTATCATTGCTGGCCAAGGTCATCCCTCTATGATCACAGAGTATTGATCTTGTGATGGCCACTTCCAGCAGGATAAAGCCTCATCTCCCAAACCTCATATCATAGCAATCTTTTTTCATGGAATAGAACAATGAGTTCAGACCTTTCCAGTGGCTGACCTCAACAGTCAGCAGATCTCAATTTGAAAAAGCCGATTTTGAAATGTGGTTGAACAGGATACTCAAAAGGCCAACAGCTCTGTGGATAAGATGAGTTGCAACACAGACCAACATTTCTGAGGAATGTTTCCGACACTTTGTGAAAATATCTGCCTTGAAGAATTATAATATTTCTGAAAACAAAAAGGTTTTACCCTGTACTAGCAAAGTGTACCTAATATTCACATTGTCTCTGCTCATCTCTTTCCTCCTCCCTGTAAGCAGAAATAAAGACAGAAATTTCATCTAAAAGCCTGAAAGATGCCTACATTCAAATCTTCAGCTGAACAAACAACTTCCTTAAGATCCATTTGGTTTTTGAGCAACTGTTTTGCACAACCTGCTCATCCAGAATCCTTTGGGAAATGCTTCTTTTCAAAAGCTTTGGCAACAATGGATGTGTCTGAAAACGTCTTGTGTTGACACCTAGAAGTTCCTTGTACCCGTCTGCAAGTTGCTCCTGTCACTCATCGGAAACCCTTTGTGTTCCAAGGGTAACTTAGGTCATAATTCTTTTTTTCCTCCGTGGAATAATAATGTCTTTTATTTCCCTGTGTTTTCTAGTGTTTGATGTGCACTTCCAATTTTTGTCTTGGTGTAAGTCCCGAGATCTTTACCCTGAATCCTGTTTTCTGATGTTTTATTTCGCACTTTCACTCTTAAACAACAGTGAACATTTTCCCTTTTTATCTTTTTTTTTATGCACTTGAAGCCTCCAGTTGCAAAAGCAATAAAGCAACCTCACAGCACGGGGGAACCAGAATCCTGTTTTCCATGTACTTTTCATTAAGTCATATTGAAATAAATAGAGCTGTTGCCTTGCGGCAAGAAGGTTCTGGGTTCGATTCCCAGAC
>CAEGAF010029372.1:0-13464 GCA_903067075.1 Micropoecilia bifurca | reverse complement strand
GGGAGGTATGATGGGCCCAGAGACTGGAGGACGGGAGTCGGACTCCTGACCACCGGGCTAAAGCCTCTATTTGCGGGGCGCCGCGCTAAACACCGCGCCGCGCATCGCCCCTAATGCGGGAGCCTATGCTGTAATTTACAGCTTCTCTTTGTTAAATTATTTACATTTTTATACAATTTGAGCTTTCTGACGAACTCACCTGGTCCACCTTCTTTCATTTCCTTAGAAAAATCTGTTTTGTCACGTGATTGCGACTAGTCGACTGGCCCAGAAAAAAGTCATTGCAGAGAAAAGAATCGACTAGTCGATTAGTCGACTAATCGGTGCAACCCCTAGACATCAGTTGAGGCTGACATCAATTAGCCAGCCTTAATTGATGTCAGAGAAAAATCTGATTAATTGATTAATTCATGATGTCATAATCATTAATTGATTCAACTTTTTATTACTCGCTATATTGATCATGGACTATAATCTGACATCAATTAATTCAGTACAACGGTACTCAGTACTTTTCAGTACTTTTAACCCAGAAAAGGAATTAGGTCAGTCATTCTTTAGCTTATTTTATCAGAAACTATGGACTTCTCACTGTTTAGAAATGGAATTAGATTCTTAGCAACCCTGAACAGGAGCACTTAGTTTTCATTGCCTGTATATTTTAGGATTCATTTTAAAATTCCTATGTTTGTTTTTAAATCACCACATAATCTTGCCCCGTCTTACCTCTCTGAGCTTCTTCACCCCTACATGCCCTATTGGTCTCTCAGGTCAGCAGATCAGCTGCTCTTGGAGGGACTGAGATCCAGAAGGAAGTTCAGAGGGGACAGAGCTTCTCTGTCATTGGTCCTAAGTTATGGACTGTCTTGCCTTTGCAGGTCAGAGAGGCTCCTTCACTGTCCACTTTTAAAGTTAGTTTTAAAACCCATTTATTTTACTTGACTTTTACCTCCAGTGGGATCTAGTTTTAAATTTTATGTTTGTTTTTAAACTGTTAGAGGGTTTTTTTGTGTTAAGTTGTGTTTTAATGTACAGCACTTTGTACCAACTAAGGTATAATGCATACCTTAGTTGGTATGCATTATACCATACCAACTAAGTAAAGTTGGTATGGTTATGGTATACTTTAAACAACATTGGATCAGTTTTTTTCCTGTTTTTTCTTTCCTTTGGTTTATTTTGCTTGTATTTCCTTTTAACTCATGTAAAGCACTTTGAATTGCCTTGTAACTGAAAATGTGCTATATAAATAAAATGACCTTACAAGTTTGAAAGTTTTTGATAATTTTTGAGAGAAACCAGCAATAAACTCCCAATTATTTACTAGCACAAGAAAGTGCAGGGATTTGTTGATATTGTGTGAATTTCCACAATAATTCTCAAGAAACTGGAGGGACTGATTGATATAATTTGGCAGTAAACTGATAAAAACAGCATTGATTTAATTGATAACATGATATTTAAGCACAGAATGGACCAAAATGCCTTTAGTCTAGAATCTAGAGGGCCATTTAAAAAGCTATCGGGGGCCGGATTTGGCCCAGGGGCCTTGAATTTGGCACGTTTCCGATGGCTGATCGATGCTTAGATGCTGATGCAGTAAATTGTATTTGAGAGAAGATGTATACTATATATTTTTTGTTCTTCCAAATAATTTTTCTGAAAAACTTTGTTTATATCAACATCTTCATTTTAAATTTTAAAAGACTAAGATTCCATATAAGCTAATAAAATATAGACTCATTTTTTTTGTATGTTTGAGAAACTAAATTTTTGTATAGGAAGAAAAAATTTACACAAAACTGGCAGACGAGTTAAAAACACAGCTGTTCAAAACATCTTCCTGTTTTTAACCACCATCAGACTCTGAAGACTCTGATGCAGCAACGTCAAACTCGTTTTCATTTTGGGTCACATTAAAAGCTCTTAAAGGACTGAAATATATCAATTTACCTGATAAGCCAACGGTTAGAAGTTCTTAAAATTAAATGATATTTAACAGATTTTCACATCAATCAATTCCTGCAAGATTTCTTTTTTATAATTTTTTTCAATAAATTGCTAAATTAAAAATATTACATTTTTAATTTAGTATTTGCAAGAAATTTTGCAATATTTGGCAAATCTGACTTTTTATTAAAATTTTGAAAATAATTGATAATTTGACATCAAAAAGTAAAACATACTGCCACCTGCAGGTTGGCATCACCATGTGTTTTTTACCTTTTTTCTGGGAAATTTTCAATAAGCACAACTGTCCATTACCACAAAAAATTATGCAAGTTGTTGATTTTGTGCGAATTTCCACAATTGTAGTAAAACTAGAAGTATTGACAAATAAAAGCCACTTTGATGTAATTAATAAAACAATATTTAAGCACACAACTGCTATCTTGAAGGTTTTATTTATGGATAAATCTGGAATCTACAAGGCCACATAAGAAACTGCAGTGGGCCAGATTTGGCCCCCTGAGCCTCGTGTTTGACACATGTATTCAAGCTTCTGTCTCTGCTAGAGAAAGAAAATATGAACTGCATTGTGCATTATCATCAGAATTACAGCTTCAAACATCACCTTTATATGCATAGTTTTTGTATGTAATTATATTATTAAGGAAATGTAGCTCTTTTTTGTGAACAAATTGCCACAAAAACAAAGTTTCTTACAATGTCTGACACATCCCACCTCTTCTAAGATGTCTTAATATCACAAGCATAATATTTAATTCAAATATGAACTGCTTTTCATTTCCTGTTGAGCTTTCAGTCATTTAATCTGTTCAAAATATACAAACTGTAACTGACTCAAATGAACTAATCTGCAGTATTTTTAAAAGAAAGTACCTTTGCTGAAGTAAAAATGTTAACGTGTTTGTTTATTTGTACTTTTACTGAAGCACAGAGTTTAACACTTTCTAATTTTTCCCCCATTATGTATAAAAAGTACTGATGGAAAACAGCGCCATCTTGTGGACAAACACACTTTTTAAAAAAACATTCATTTCTGGAACAGCTGAAGATCCAGCTGCACTGAAAAGCTCCTGGTTTTTCCACCAGATATTGATTCTGAACTCTTCCTGAGTTAAAACATTAGTTTTGTTGTTTCTAAATGAATATTAACTTCTTTTCTTTGCGTTGCTTGAGGTCTGAAAGCATCTTTTTTTGTTATTTGATTATTTCTCATTTTTTGCAAATAAATGCTAAATCTTGTAGTTCATAGAATAAAAGAACAAGTTCACTTTACTAAAACATACACATATAACGAGTAAAATCAGAGAAACTGATCATTTTAAGGTCTCTTTTTTCAGTGGTATTGTGGTTTATTTCTTATATTAATACTCCGTTGGTCTCTGAGCTCATGTGTTTCGCTCCAGGTTCCTCTTCACTTCTGCCAAATCCCTGCTGATCTCCTCCAGCAGCTCCAGCCTCGTCAGCTAGCTGTCGATGGACAACAGCAGCTCCTCTCCTCCACCATCCCTGCCGGCCGCGTCCTCCACCTCGTCCTCCACCTTGTCCTCCACCTCATCCTCCACCTCATCCTCCACCTCGTCCTCCACCTCCTCCTCCACCTCGTCCTCCACCTCGTCCTCCACCTCGTCCTCCACCTCGTCCTCCACCTCGTCCTCCGGTGGCTCTGAGGCCTGAAACCAGCCCCCGTTTGTCTCCCACAGCATCTCAAAGTACGAGTCGATGAAGGACTCCAGCTCCTCCAGGCTGCTGTGGCCCCACTGGTCCATCGGAGCCTGCAGGCCGCTGGACTCCCACATCCTGAGGAGACCTGGCTCTCTCAGCGCCGGGTGGCAGAGGGAACGGACTCTGGCCAGGCTGTCCTCTGAGGGACGGCTGGACGGACTCTGGTATGAAACCAGGAGCATCGTCTGCTGCCGTGGTGACAGCATGAGGCTGTGAGGAGGAGAAGGGAAGCTGAGTGGTAACTCAACCGTGGACCAGCTCCGCTTCAGCACAGACAGGAACACCAAGCTGCTGCGCTCCGGAGACACAAACCCAGACTGGCTTCTCGCTCTTCTGGATGGGAAAACCAGAACCTGCGCTGGGTTTAACTCCTCTGGATGAGACCAGGAAGATCCAGAGTCACCCGCTGGAAAATAAAGATGAAGAAACGTGACGTGATTTCAGGAGAAATGAATCTGCTCAGGATCTGTTACTGTTGATTTGGTTTAAATTTACTGCATGTTTTCTTTCTGTCATCAGCAAAGATCAATGTGTCACTGGATGGTTCAAGAAACATTACAGTAACATTTAATTTCCCTTTGGATCAGTAAATTAATTGTAATTTGAATTAATAGAAAACTTTATCCTTTTTCCAGTTACTTCAAAATATCTTTATTGAACCTTTTTACATCAACAGCCTGTTAATCTGCATAGTTTTTATCCCTGAATCTCGAAAGTATGAATTCATTTTATTTCCTCAACGTGTTATAGAAATATATTCCTCAGAAACTATGCCAGTAGTAATCATATTGTTTGGAAAAGGTTCAAAACCTGAAATCTGTAAAAGTTACATTTTCCTAGTAGGAGAGAAGCAACAATGTTGTTCTATATAAATCCTCAGTTCAGTTGAGATTAAGTAAAGTTTTATTTCCTGCATCTCACAGCTGATTGTACTCAGCTATCAGTAAAACTCTATTTAATTACCTCATATCTTTGATAGCTAAAATATTCTTATTTTTAAAAATCTGAAGTCTATTCCAGACAAAGTATCTAAAATATCTTTACAGACATTCATGTCTACATGATTTTGTCTCCCTGCTGTTTAATGAAGGAACCCAGATAACTGAATATATAGTTTTTCTGTGTGTATAAAGTTTGACTCACAGTCTAGAGTCAGTCGGTTTCTTCTGCTCATCTGTTTCCTTGGATTCCTCCTGCTCAGCATCTCATTATCCTGCTGCTCCCCTCCAGAACCGACCCGCCTCCACAGCTGGCTGTCCTTACAAACCCTCCTCTCTGTGACCAGCATCTCCTCCACCAGCTGGATCAGCTCCTGGACCTGCGCCGCGTCTCCCTGGTTCTTGTTGTCCAGGACGTGGTACCGGTTCCCGCATCGCTCCACCAGCCTCCTCAGCGGCTCTCCTTCGCTCTCCATGCGTCGCTCCAGGCTGGTGTCTCCCAGCCAGTCGCCGTGGCTGAACAGCACCAGGGTTCTGCTCCACAGCTGGTCTCCGCCGGCCTCCAGCTGCTCCTCAGCGGCTTCCAGGTGGAGAGCCGAGAACGAGGAGCTCAGGTTGACGACCAGCAGGAAGGCCGACGGAGTCCTGAGGACCTGTGGGGCTGCGGGGAAACGTCCCGGAGTGTCCAGCACAGAGACGCTCCTTCCTTGGATCCTGCACTGGGCTTCACAGCAGGAGGCCGTTTGGCTGCCGGTGGGAAAGTCGTGTCTGTTGAGGATCGAGTTTCCACAGGAGCTTTTCCCTCCTTTCCTGCCACCAACTAGAATCAGCCTCAGCTCTGGCAGAGGAGCCAGAGTCTCTGTCAGGTAAAGTTTTAGTATTAAATAAAACCCTTTCAACAATGAAGTGGTAAATATTTACCAGATTTACCCAAAACTCTGACTTTAATCTAAAAATTCTCACTGTTCTTCAGAACTTTTGCTTCAATATAATAAATTTGATGTTTTTTTCTCTGACATTTCTGAATTTAATCTCAAAAATCTGCTTTTTTTATATAAAATTCTGATCTTAATCTTAAAATTCTGACTTTTCTGTGAATTTTGACTTTAATCTCTAAATTATTTCCTCAAATTTCTTTATTTAATCTAAAAAATCTGCTTTTTTCCCAGAATTTTGACTTTATTATTAAAATTCCCATTTTAATTTTACAATTCTAACTTTTTTCTCAGAATTCTAAGTTTAAATATCAGAATTTTGACTTTTTCTCAGAATTCTAGTTTTAATCTCACAATTTTGCCTTTTTTATGTTTTTTTCGATCTTTAAATCAAGACTGGTTATTATGTAAATGTTTTTTCACATAAAACATTTACATAATAACCACATTTCTGTGTTTCAGCTGTTTTTCAGTTTTCTGGAAGTTTGTTTCAGTCAGAATTCTGGGATTTTTGTCATAACTGTCAGGGGGGAAAAAATCTGAAATCTGAAAATAATTGTGTGATTAAAGTCCGAATTTTGAGTTTAGAGTGAAACCGTCTGAATTATTTAATTTGAATCCTCTCTTCTCTAACTCACCCAGCTCAGCCTTTGCCACCAGCCTCTGTTCCTCCTTCCTCCTCCGCCGCTCGTCTGCTCTCTCTGCCTCCTCCTTCATCCGCCTCTTCATTTCTTCCAACTCTCTCCTCTCTATTTCGTAATGCCAGCTCCCGTCGCAGCCCCACCTCATCGCTTCCTCGATCTTCCCGATCAGTTCCCTCACCTGAAACCCGTCTCCTCTGGTTCTGTTGTTCAGAACGTGGTACCGGTTGGAGCATTTCTCCACCAGCCACCTCAGAGGCTCCCCCTCGCTCTCGATGAGCTTCTCGGTGCTGGTGTCGCCCAGCCAGTCCCCGAAGGTGAACAGCAGGATGGTGCGGGCCCAGACCCGCTCGCTGATGAGCTCCAGGTGTTCCTGCGCCGCTCTCCTGTGGGTCTCGCCGAAGGCCCGGTCCGCTCGGACCACCAGCAGGAAGACGTGAGGCCCCGGAGGACACAGGGCCAGGCTGAGCACCATCTCCCTGCGGTCGAAGAGCGGAGTCTCGCTGCAGAAGTAGTTCATCCACCAGCCCGGCGTGTCCACGGCCGTCACCTGTCGGCCAAACACCACAGCGTCTCCAACCCGACACTGAGCGGTTCTGCTGAGTCGTCCGCTGCTTCCTCTGCCCAGGATGGTGTTCAGAGCTGAAGTCTTTCCTGAACCCTTTGCTCCGAGCAGCACAAGGCGGATTTTGGTGACCGGCCTTAACTTCCCTACAAGCACAAAGAGAGCAGAGGGAGGACTTCAGACTTCTTTGTCTTAAAGGTCGGTATAGGTCTGTTTTAGGGCCTCTGGCACTTTAAATCCACTCAAAGTTCACACTCGCACGTGAAAATGGCAGCAAATGTGCAATTAAAAACCATACATCTTTGAAAAGCAGAAGTAGAGCCTCCTGCACAACCAACAGAAATGCAACAAGTTGTTTCTGGTCAACAAAACACTTGTCTTTTCCAGCAGCCATTATGTGGTGCGTACAGCGGTAAAACCAGCCTACCAAACATGCTGGGTTGCTAGGTGATGGGCAGAGCTCAGCTGGGGTTGCAAGGTAACAGGGCAGTGTCTGTGGATTTTGAAACGGCTCGTTTTTCAGACACCAAAAAAGATGAACTTATTACCAAAAACTGGTGGGGTGTTTTATTTTAACACTCTGATTTTATAGGCAGTTGAGACCAAGATGGAAGTTCAAAAACATAAACAAAATTTTTCTTTACGTCCCCTTTAAGTCAGGGTTACAGGAATAGTTAGACATTTTAAAATATTTACTTTTTTCAAAGCAACTTGACTATAAACAGCATTCTTACATAATTACAGCATCTTTAGTAAATTCAAAATGCAAATTGACTAATACGTTTATTTAGGATGTTGAAAAATCAAACTACAGAAGCTGATACATAAAAGCTGCAGTGTTGAGTCTTAGGCTAAAGCTTTAGGTTGTTTATTTGAATATTTGCTGGATGTGTCAGAGCAAAAACTGTTATTATGTACTGTAAAGCTAAACTATAGTTAATAAATGTTCAACAGAGGACATTTATGCTTCAATTTCAGTTGTGTATACGTAGCAGTGTTTTTAATTAGATAAACGTATCATTTCACATGTATTTACAGCTTTGGGCTGTAAATAAACATCAGATAAAGCCATAAATTGTTGATAATTAAAATCGGCCTCAGGTCCGTTACCACCAGCAGCCACTAGGGGCGGAGTAAAAACCTTTCTGATTGAAACTACATAAAAAAAGACCTTCTGTTTTACAAAATCTTAATAAATATTTTTCCACACCTTGAAGAACGTGGTTCACTGTTCTGGACGTAGCTTAGTGTCCATTAGGCTTTAAAACATAAACTCTAACCTTAAAACTTCCTGATGACACAAGTAAAGCTCTTCCCATCGTCACAGTGTAACATTAAGACAACCATGTCCTCCTCTGAGTGTTTTCTTAAAGATTGTACAGTGATTAAACGTACAGAATAAACACTGTTAGACTTTAAAGATCTTCACAATGTAAATGTCATGTAAAAAAGATAAGAGAGGAATCAAGGTTGGGTCTCTAAAAGTCATTTATCAGGCGAATGTAACCAATCTGGGCTCCTATCGACTTTCTGATCTTGGGTCTTTAGCTGCAGGCTTATATATTCTTCTGAGCATATAAAAAGGAAGTACTTTGAAGAACTTGGGTTTAGTTGTGGTGTTGGGTTTTGTTCAGCATATTTACAACATGTCCTCTTCTGCACTCCCAGATTTCTCAGATAAAACATTTACATAATAACCACATTTCCCTGTTTCCCACAGGTTTGAGGCTAAAGCTGCTTTTTCTCTGTTCATGCATGAGGAAGTTTTGTTTTCCATCTTTAAATAGGTTTCATTTGCTGCTGCAGTGAAGATAAGCTGAGGGAAACATCTGAATTCAAAACAGAAAGAAAAGAAGCAGATTCATATCAAGAAGTGAAAAAAATGACTGCTGTGTTTATTTTGGAGCTGCAGAAGATGAACTGGGACAAAACAAGATTTAGTCACATATAAGGCAGGAAGTGCAAACTGTAAAACATTTCAAATTGGTTTAACTTGAATATAAACGCCCACCTGCTGCATTGAAAATGCAGTTAAAGTCAAGAAAACTGTCTTGGTTTGAAGTCAAGAATTAAAGTTCATTAATTTGATTTAACAACAAAAGTTAAGTTTTCTAAACTTTGTTTTTCAAGTTCATTCATTTGGAATTGTGAGTTTTATCTTAAAGCTGCAATTTAAACCAAATAATTATTTCACAATATGGAGGGAAAAAATGCATTCACCCAGTTAAAGAGCCACATTTCTGATATTTTAACTCACAATAATAGAGTAAAAATATTAATATTGATATAATATTAATAATTGAATAAATTTGTTAAATATATTTATTATTAAATACATTGTTAATGTATTATCCAATCTAGTAAATGTATTAATTAATAGTTTAAGTTAAATTTAAATTAAATTTATACTATTTTATACAATATATGATCTGATAGTAATAGAATAAATGTATCAATCAATTTAAATGTAATCATTTAAATGATTACTTCAGAATAATTGTGAATTTTTATTAAACATCACAATAAATTCAGCTCTAAAACATTTATTGCGCTAACCTAAGAACTTAACTTTCACAAACTGTTAAACTCTCTAAATTGATTTGACTCCAAGAGTAGAAGATAGTAAACACAACTAAATGCAGCTCAAATGTTTTTACAGTGACCTGCTGGACATTATAAGAAAAGTGGATGTGAATTTCAGTGTTTTCAGTTTTTTGGGACTCACCCCTCAGGAGGGATCTTTGCCGTTTCATCCTCATAAACCTGAGCTCTGCTCTCTCTGCAGCTCCTCTCTTCTCCTCCTCAGCTTCCTGCAGAACCTCCTCCTGCACCTCAAACACTCTCCCTCCGTTTTCCGCAGCCAGTTCCTGCACCTTCGCCAGCAGCTGCGCCACGTCGTCGCCGTCGTCGTCCAGGGCGACGCTGTGACACCTGCGGCCGCACTTCTCAGCCAGCCAGCGCAGGGCCTCCCCGCCTCTCTCCACACACTCCTCTGGGTGTGTGTGCTGGGACCTGCAGGCGAAGGTGAAGACGACGAGGCAGTGACCCCAGGCCGCCTCGCCCAGCAGGGTCACGTGTTCCTCCACGGCCCGCCGCCGTTTCTCAGAGAAGACCGAGCCGGGCTTCACCGCGATCAGGAAGGCGTGAGGCCCTGGGGAGCAGAGGGAGACGCTGGTGATGATGTCCCTCCTCACCAGGCTGGAGGTGTCCTGAGCCCTGGAGTCGCACCACCAGCCGGGGGCGTCCACCACCGTGAGCCGGAGCCCGGCCGCCGCCGCCGCCGCCGCTCCCAGCCTCCGGGAGGAAGACGTCCTCTCCTTGGTTACGAACTCCTCTTTGCCCAGGATCAGGTTCCCCAGGAGGTTCTTCCCACAGTTCCTTCCTCCAAGAAGGACAATCTGTAGATGCGACGATCCAAGGGAATCCCCTGGCAGAACAAAACGGCAAGATAAATCACCAAAATGTTCTCAGAAAACTGATAACAAATAGAAAGTACATACACTTACATATCGAGAGCTTGCTTTTTGCCATCTCAGACTTGTTGAATTTAAAAACAGTCGGACATTTTTAGGTTTTGTTTGTATTTCCGGGTTTGTCATCTGGAAAGCAAAGTCTGCTACTGAAGGAGTGACAACAAAAGGTTGGGTTTTTTGTACATTTTATGAGTCCGAAGGTCATCAGTAATGAGTTATCAGCTGCACCTCCCAGCTGGTAGACAGAGAAATGAGTATCTTAAAGAGGCAGAGAAGAGAGAATGTGATTTTATTAAAATATGCCCGGACAGTAAAAGACTTAAGTTCTGTTCATTTGTTCTCGTTGAACTCAGCACCGCAAAAAACTAAATCTTACCAAATATTTTTGTCTAGATTCTAATCCAAATATATTAGTACACTAGAAATAAGAAGGAACTAACTTACGCATAACTTTTAAGTGAGATATAAAAGTTTATTTTAAGTCAGTAATGTCTGTTTGCAGAAGATATTTTTCCTGTTATTATAAGTGAAACGATCGACCAACAGAAGATGTTGGATTTGTCCAAACCACAGTAAATAAAGACCAGATCTAGTTGTTTATTTGTTATCTGAGTGTGAAAGTTGCCATGAACAGGCCTGTCCACCTGATTGTGATGAGTTCAGTTGAAACTAGATATTTGCATAGAAAGACACAATCTGTATTTAATACCAGTCTAATATTAAATCTGTTTTATTCGCCTAGTGGAGATTAACAAACTTATTTCTACATGTTAAATGTGATAATAAAGGAGGATTTATCTTTGGAGTTATTATCAACTGCAGTTTTCCTTCATTTTTCAATATTTCTACCAGTGTTTGATTAAGAAACCACTGAGAATTTAATCTGATGTTTGGAGTTATTTTCACTTTTAACATAACAGCTCAGTAACAAAACGTTATGTTTCTCTGACTCCAAAGAAGGCGTACAGTCATGAGAGCTCATGCTTTCCTCCGCGAGACTGTTTTTCATTCGTTGCGTTCAAATTAAATAATAGATATAAAAATGTATGAAAATTAGATGAAGAGAGAAGATTGCATGCAATATTTTAATTAAAGATTTGCACTTGTAATAAATGACTATGCTAAATAAAGAGGCGCAGTGACACACACTGATACACGTGATTATTTTCTTATTTCTGAAGCTTTGTTCTTCACTGTTGCAATCAAATTGCCTTTGGATTATCGCCATGACAGCAGGGCTCCTTGTGACCTGCAGTACTGACCATCACATGTCTAAACATCCACATCATTTCTACTAAAACAAAAATTCAATAAATAAGTTTCTTGTTTGTGTCGTAGAGCTGGAGGAAATACTTTTATATATTCCTGGATTTAAGCGCAAATAGTTTGTAAGATTCCAAATAAGTTTTATTGACTTATAGAACAGTGAGATGTAGAAAAAGCTGAGATATTATAAACATCAGCACATATATTGCAAAAATCTCTGGAGTCTATTTCTTCAGGTGCCAAATTTTACTCCAGTAAAAGTGGCAAGTGGTAAAATTCAGAAGTAGTAAAACTCCAAGCCTCAAAGAAGTGAAACTGTTCACATTATGTTAATATTTAATTTAAAGTTAATACATAAAAATGTGTTTGTTAAGTTTAATTGGTTAATTATAGTAAAGATATCATGATTTTGTCACATATTAACGAAACGAAATCATTTTTAGTGACTTAGCGCTCCGATATCACTCTTGACCAGAAGGGGGCAGTGATGCAACAATAAACCTGCACTAAAGAAAAAACAGTTTAAACCGGAATAGCCTGGATGTTCATCCGAAGAAGAAAAAACGTTTTTGTCGTTTTCGTTTTATTTTTTCAAAAAGTTGCTCATGTAACCAGAACTACTGACCAATGAACATAACAAATTTCCTTATTCTTAAGTTTAGCGTGACGTATTAGCATTTAGCTAACATTATCTGCAACCATCAGCATTACTCAACTTACTCGGCTTGTTTGGGAAAAACAGGCCAAAGACTTTTTGTGTTTTGCTGCCGTGATAATCTCACGCATCATGTCTCTGTTGTTGCCCCAGGTAAAACATATTTTGGAATAACAAGCATCTTAATGCTCCAAAAAACTTGTTACCACTTGTTAACAACTGATAAACTGCTGAAAAATGAGCAAGGGAAGCTCAATTGTATCAAATCGAGATATGAATAATGGAAATGTGGACTCTGAGGTAAAAAATAAATAAATAAAACTGAAACCCCTTTTTTGTTATGTGATACGAGGAAGTCCAAAACAGTTCAACAGCCTCATTGTTTCATAAATGCTTGACTGAAGGCCAAAGCTCCGGTATCAACTTGGATAATGTGTCAGTGCTGCAGGAAGGACTGGAACTGGGATGATATGATATGGGGCCTTTCATGGAAACTAGTTTTGATCAGATAAACACTGAAATGTTTGCAGTACGACAAGATCACCTTGGCTGAACCGTCCCTCTCTGCAGCCTTATAGACATTTGAACTATGCAAAACAATGCAGAATATTCCCTAACAGGACATGAGAGAGACCACAACACACTAGGGAAAAGTTTTTGTATCACATTTTGAAATTCTTAAAGCTTGAGATAATATCATACTATATACAGTCTGCTTGCCTTCTATAGCACAATGACACAGCCAGACCAAAAACAAGATGGCTCAGATCAATATCATGAGCTAAGCACTAGAAGTCAAAAGACCTAATCCATTTGAGAATCATTTGCATGTCTTGAAAATCAATGTTCACACATGCTTTTCACCCATACTGATAAGCTTTAGTCATTTTGCAAAAAGTAATAGGCAAAACCTTCTGTATCAAAATGTGTGAACTTCATAGAAACACAGAAACCCCAAAGGATGAGCAAAAGGGATTATAATAAAGGTGGATCTACAAAGCAGTGTTGCATAAAGTACTGAAATCTCATAGTCAAGTAAAAGTTTAGGTTCCTCTCCAAAATATGACTTTGGTAAAAGTCCAAGTCACTGACTGAAATGTTACTTGAGTTAAAGTCTTAAAGTATCTGAATTTTAATATTTTAAATATAAAAAATGTCATTCAAACTGCATTTGCCTTGTTTTACTTATACTTTTCATTACATTACCCGAGTACATAAATTTTTACAGTACTTTCCATACTTAAGTACAAGAAAATTCAGATACTTTAAGATTTTAACTCAAGTAACATTTCAGTCAG
>CAEGAF010029371.1:0-44881 GCA_903067075.1 Micropoecilia bifurca | reverse complement strand
AAGTACAGATACACGAAAATTGTACTTAAGTACAGTAACGAAGTACTTGTACTTCGTTACTTCCCACCACTGGTACTTACCCACTCATGAGTGGGTAATCCACTCGTGAGTGGATTACCCATTCATGAGTTTATGACCTCCTAAAGCCAGGCCATTTTTCCTTTATGAATTATGACCGTCATGAGCTTCATCGAGTGAGAAGGGAATAAAAACACGGATTAAAGTTCTGATCGCGACACGAAGAACATCTGTTTCTCAAGTTTCTTACAGTCAATGTATTTTGTATTTTTTAAAATGATTGAATTGTGGACTTGTGCGGAATTCTGGGGGGAAATTTGGGAATTCTGTAAAATTCAGCTCACCTGTCTGTTGGCTTGCAGATGTTGCGGTTGAAGGCAGCAGCTTTCTGCTCTTTCTGCTTGTGGAAAAGAACAAAATTCAAAAACCTTAAATAAAAACTTAAAAATAAGCAAGAAATTAGTGCATCACGGTGTGAAAATGTAACATTTTGTACCCTGCACTGTTCCTGAAGCATTGTTAAGGCCGTCGTGGTTTCTCCAGGGTGCATTCTGAGCTTCTGCTCCGGGTTGGGGGTCTCCAGGTAGGGCCAGGGGTCCATTACGTAGTTTGTACAATGGTTATAGCTGAAGTTCTCGCTCTGAAAGACCAGTCCCAGAGTCCTGCAGCAGGAACCGCAGAGTTTACATTGATTTATTTGAACAAAACAACACAAAAAGTCATGCATTTCTTGGTGTGAGAGGCTTTGACAGAGCCGTAGTGAGCGGGAGACGAGCTGCAGAGGTTCCTGCGCCTCGGAGCCTCGGAGCCCTGCACATACTTGCCCTGTAGCATGGAGGGTTTCGATTGCAAAACCACAGAGCTGAGTAAGAACCCTCAGGAGCCGCAGCGTCAAAAGGGTTCAACAACACAAACAAGCACGCACATACGCAGGTGTCGCGCTTTGTGGTTTCAAGCGTGAACAGGGCAGAAACCACCTGCTTAAATCCTCTATAAACCTCCTTATTTGCACAAATGCAATTCGATGTATTTTCTGCTAAAAAAGAAGGCAACATCTACAACCAAGAACCTAGCTCTGCTTTTCCATCTCGGTTGTAAAATAACTAGAGGCTGGGATTTGTTTAGAAAGACTCACAGTGACATTGGATTGTAAGCAGGCGCCTTGCCAGGATAAGCCGCTCTGCCCTCCCCTTCTTTAGTGAGAGTCTGGAGCCACTAATGAACAAACAGCAGCAGTTTAGCCTGGATAAACAGTTAATAAAATGTGCTGACAGACGCACGAGACCACAGCTATTCACAGTTACGTCTGAGTCAAAACACAGGGACAAGAAACCTCATGTATGTTGCGACTCCCAGCTAAACTCCAAGTTTGGAAACTGGACTTTTTAACTTCAATTTCTCCCCATCTTGGGTTAAAAACCTCCTCCGAATGCTCAGAGATGCAACAGACAAAATAAACCTTCCCGCTCAGACTTATTCTACATTTCACCCAGAAACCAGGACTTGATTTCAGATCAGATGGGCTCCTGTCTAACGTTTCACCGCCGTGTAACTCAATGCATCGCATGCTGTCATTGCGCTCCAACACCTCCAGAGGAGACTCTCATTTCCCACAATCCCTTTGTGCTCCTTGGCCCCTAGGTTAGCGGCAACACAAGCTGAAACAGACCCACTGCAGCCTCGGATCCAGAACGTGTGTGTCAGCCTCTGCGCTTTTAATTCAACTTGTCCGTATCAATTTTCCCTGTAGAAATCTCAGTTAAAAAGCAGCAGGGATTTTCACATGGGGGTCGCATTGCAAAAAATAAATAAATAATAAAAAAAAAATTAAAAAAGGAAACTATA
Source organism: Micropoecilia bifurca (assembly GCA_903067075.1). Lineage (NCBI taxonomy): Eukaryota > Metazoa > Chordata > Actinopteri > Cyprinodontiformes > Poeciliidae > Micropoecilia > Micropoecilia bifurca. The sequence continues at coordinate 43,018 of CAEGAF010029371.1, read as the reverse complement.
CACAACCCATTTACTATGTACTTACAAGTAAATTTTTTTAAATTAAGATTTTAATCAAAATATTTAAAAAAGAAAACTTACTCAGTCTCTTTGGTCATCTCTCCTGCACCAGTTAGTCTGAACAGGCTCCGTTAGATATTCCCTGTATGTCTGAACTCTTCTGTCCGTGTCAGTCTAGCAGAGAAGATCGGGCAGATAAGTCAACTGCAGTGATTTCCTCTGAAGGAGGCCCAGTTTTATATCGTGCCAGAACAGAGTCTGCTTCTCTCATCTGATTGGCTGAGAGCTCTGCAACAGGTGTGTGATAGGACAGGTGAGGGGGGAACACAGGAGCACTGCAGCTGGGAGGTTATTTTGCATAGGAATCTCAGCTGATGGGAGGTTTTTGCATCTCATTAGGTGAACCCGAAAAGTAGAGTTTCACAATCAATCGAGTCTGGAAGGTTTGATAACGACGGAGGAAAAAACAAAGGGAAGGAGCCTGGCTTTGGCATGTTAATAGTTTTTCCAGTATTATTTTCACCTCTACTGTGGTTTTTTGTTGTTTCCTAAATTCTATTCCAAACCATTCTGACTGAGGTGGAGATAGTCATTAAAACCAACATTTAATCCATTTTACTGATGAAACAAGCAGGTCTATGTTTAGACGCTGAAACTTTGGTTGTATGTCACATAGTTGGAATGAAAGAGGAAGCTTTATAATGTTACAAAAAATATTTGGTGCACAGTAAAACATTCCCTTTTAAATTTAATCCTGAGTTATTCAAGACTCATGATTACTTTATTGATCCTTGTAAGGAAAATTATTTTGTCAAAAAAAATAAATACATAAATAGAGAGTTAAACCTACAGAAGAGGATTAGGGCCACCGGAAAAAAACAAATTCTGACATTAATCTCAGAATTCTGACTTTAAATTTCTTAAATCTGAGATTTAAAGTCAGAATTTAGATTAAAGTCAGAATTCTGACTTTCTAACTTTAAGGCTCAGAATTCTGAGATTTAAAGTCAGAATTCTGAGATTTAAAGTCAGAAAGTCAGAAAGACTACTCAAATCAAAAGCGCCGACACCAACAAACTCATTTCCCCTTCCTCTTTTGTACTTAGCATCCAAACCAGCAAAGTAAACTGTTCAGATCTCGCCAGACTCCCGTTCCTCGGAGCTGGAGCGCCGGTCTCGCTCAAACGACACGGATCTCCCTGTCCCTCCCGCTGAGGGCCAGGGAGAGACGTTAGGAGAAGCGGAGCGCTCCCTGTCCTCCAGAACTCAAACTGTACGCAAGCCGGAAAGCTTTGTCCCGCATTCCTGGTCGTCAGCAAATCAAACTTTGCCGACATTTAATTTGTCATAACTCTCGGCTTTAACATGACTGCGTGGGAGACCCGACACCTGAGGGAGTTTGGTGCGGCTCACACACGCCCAAACTTACTTGCTAAACAAATAAATGCGGAGTAAACAGTATCTTTGCGTTGGGAGAGAAAGAAAAGGAAAGAAATGTGCAATCATTGTTCTGTGGTACATACTGTTCAACAAGACACACATGGTTCATCTTGATCACAATTATTAAGCTGCTTTGGGCAAAAGGCATCTTTGTTTTAGCTGAACACATTTTCTCCTTTTTTGCTGTGAAATGTTGCCTAATCTGGGTTTAATTCTCCACCGCTCCTCTTTGTGTCTCTTTTGTGTGGAACCACAACATAAATCCCAGAAGATCTTGGTAAAACCACTAACACCAGCTCACCAGGTGTCCTCTGAGGAATCATTTACCAAATATGTGCAGCAAAGTGTTACCTGCACCTGGTTGGCCCCTGTGTTTCTGTGTATTGATATCACACAGATCACTCTGCCTACTCCTTTTGTTACAGCATGAAAATAACTATATCTGTATAAAGGTCCATCCTGCAAAGGATTTGTTTTCTAATTTTCTCCAAGTCAAACAAATACTGATATTTCGGGGTCAAGGCCCAGTCTTGTATTAAAAATATGAGAGGTCACAGTGGGTGTTTTGACATAACTTAATTATTCCTGCCTGGTGTCTGTAGAATTCCTCAGAGATTTTGACCCATATTTAACATCATGGATTTGCAGCAAATTGAAATGCACTAACCATATTCAGTCACTATTTACTATCTTCATGCTCACTTTGAACGTCGGCACACAGAGTCCTTCATACATGGATGCATTGGCTATTTGTTTAACATGCCATTAAATTGTGTACCTAATAAAGTGGCCAGTTAGCGTACATGAAACTTGAGAATGTGGTTTGATTGTGCATTCAGATTTTAGTCAAAAGCCAAAACTTTAAAGTTCCAAGTTGAAAAACTTAACTGGAATTTCACCAAATTAAAGATAAAGGTTCAGATGGAAAAGTTGCAGCAATTGGAAGAAAACACTAAAAAAAAGAAAGAATCAGTGTCCTGTTATTAGCTTGTAGTGCTAATGGTGGCTCAGCAGTTAGCATTCTGCTAGTTTTATATCCTTAAACTTGAGACAGGCTACAGCTTGAAGTTTTCCAAACATGCTCCAGGTTGGGATCAGTTATACTGAGGAATCTCAGAGTTTCCTCCACTGCTCTGCTCCGTTTTCTGCTTTCATGAGAGCAGCTCGTCTTTTCAAGCGAAATAAAACCAGCACCACATTTAAAAGCTTTAGATCCTTCACTGTTACAGAATCACCTGCTTTAAGTTAACAACACATCGCGTGATGCTTGCTGCCGGAACTTCCTGGTGCTTTATTTAAGTTACAAGCAGAATTTTGGCTGGCATCCAAAATCAAATTAAAATCACCGCTTTGCCTTTAGGTTAAAAGAGTGGGTGACAAACGGCACCTTTGGCTTGATAATCACTCCTGATGAGCCAAGAGCAAAGAACTCATTTCTGAAAGCTAAACAGCGGATGCACAGAACAGATTAGATGACTAAAGCGAATAAAAAGCTAAACTAACAATAAATGCACTTAAAAATATTTAATTTTTGCAACCTTTAAGCTGCAAAAGTTGCTTTCTGAGTTAATAAAATTTATTTTAAGGGAATGAACAGAAAACTAGTTACACTAAGTTTTATTAACTTTACTGACAGCAGAGGAAGAAATTATCTGACCAAACTCTTGACCTCAATATCATCAAAGTTGAATTAACAAATCCTTGAAACAAGTCATCTCTAAAATCAACAACACACCGGAGATTTTAGGTCAAATCTGACAGGTGAGGTAAAAATGGATGACCATCAACCTGTTTGACTAAGGCCTAGGAAATTCTGGCCTAAGCTGCCAGAATCCACTGCGTGGCAGTTTGCATGTATTTTCCGCTGCGCTCGGCTGCAGACAAACAGACGTCAGCATCGGCTCCACGCACGACTCCTGCTGAGACGACTTCGCTCCAATCGCCTTTATCTTTCCAAACCATTGTTTCCTCCTTCCTCACCCTCATACATCCCACTTACTCTTCCCGTCACTCTCTTTTCACCTGCTCGTTCCCTTGCAACGGTTAAGCAATGGGTCGAAATTAAACACTCACTCATGGTCTTACACCAGTTTCACACAAAACAACAAAAAACAAAAGGAAATAAAATAGTTTTTTTTCATTTATTCTTTTATGTATGGCTGATTTTCTGTGTTCACTCCTACACACCAAGCATATCTTGGCATCTCTTTCTCTAGTGTTGTCTTTCCATTTGAACTGACTCCTTGTTTCGTCATGAAGGAATTTGTTTTGGAAATTTAAGACAACAAAATTGGCCCAAGGCCCGTTGCGTTCTCTAATTCCTCCAACTGGAAAACTCTGCTCCATGCTAATAAATCTGCACCGGTTCTGGTAAAGACCCGTCTACAGCAGCCTTTCCTTTCTCTTATGCTGTCGATAAGAGATTCCTACAGTCCTACAGTTGTTTATTCTTCGCATGGCTTTGGAAAAACAGAAATCCAAAGACTGACAGTTTCTCCAAATGGTAACATTTCGGAGGCCGCATGCACAGATGCAACATGTGGGTCTGGAGCCAGACATCACTCCTGTCATCAGCTCCTCGTCCATGATAAACATCAGCAGAACCGAGAGGCTTTTATTGTGAAATATCACACCACAAATGTTACTCTATATTCATGGAAATGGAAGAGAAACAATAGAAACATTGTTTTGAAGATTAACTTACTGCGTATGGAGCAGATAACCGGTTGTATCTCCCATTTGTTAAAGTAAGGTGAGATTTGCAGCTATATTTTATATAAAGTAGCAGAAGCTAACCTTTTCCACCCCTAATGACACATATCAAGCATTATTCAAAAGACATGTAGAAATGAAAGAGTGGAAATAACCTGCTTGCTCATATGTACACACCCTTAAGCTAATAGACAATTAAATCATCTTTTTATTCAGTTCCAACATTTAGCAGCATTTATTATAAGGACTAATTAAAAGTTCAGTTGCTCTTGCAGGATTTCCTTCCTCTTTGCTCTTCTGCATTCGAGCTGAAGCCAAATTCTGCAAAGATCCTGAAAAGGATCAAGTTATTATATAAAGGCAAGAATCAGGTGATGAGTTCAAAACCCACATCAGTCAAATTGTACAGAAAAAAGTCACAATATGTCTGTAAAAAGCTTTGAAATGATTCATAGATCTTGTTTTTAACATCATAATAATCGTCCATTTTATCAGATGAACCAGGGAGCCAAATGGAAAAAAATCTGATGTCAAGTAAAATATTAGTTTTTGCTTCTTAAATAGGTTTTAAATCTGTTTTTAAAAACTAAACGTTTCATACACTTGCTGGAGTGAAACTTTCACGTTAAAAATATTTTTGTAAATATTGTAGTAATTTATAGTAATTTTTGTTTTCTCTCAAAGTTAAATGTATTTTATTTTCAGATAGTAAATACTGAAGAGACTATTGGAAATCCTCCAAATCATTTTATGGTAACAACTTGTGGACAATAATGAACCCAGAGATAACATACTGTAAGGGGGATTATACGGATGTTTTATCACCATATTTTTTAAAAGGTGTGTTGTGGTGGAGGAAGGGTTAAGCACAACCCACATATGGAGGCCTGAGTCCTCAATGTGGCCGTCACAGGTTCGATTCCCAGCCTGGCGATCTTTGCTGCACATCTTCCCCTTCTCTCATTATCCACTTTGCTGTCAATTCACTATCAAATAAAGGCCACTAGAGCCAATAAAACCTTTAAAAAAGACACAATAAGAACTTCTTATAATCACAGTAACTACATTTTAATCATATTTTCAAATTAACACATTTTTATTGATGTTCTCGTTGAACAACCAGTGGAGAAAACAGTAAAACTAACAATATAAACAATGCAGTTATGTAATGTGCCATTTAACCCTTTCATCCATTAATTACAATCCTTTGTGTCAGAATTAATTTTCCATTTTTTTATTTTCTTAAGGCATAAAAAAGGTAGGGAACAAAATATTTTAAAAACTATTGTATTTTTTCTTTTTCCTTTATTTAACCAGGTAAACCCTGTTGAGATCGAAATCTCATTTTCAAGAAGGACCTGGACAGAAGTCTGCAATACACAGCAACCTGGTTACAACATAAAATTAATTAATACATATGCACATGTGTAAAACAGCATAAAACAATTTAAAAACAGTGACACTCTTTAGTAGCATCTTGATGCCTGTTTTAAGAATAACTTGAGATAAGTCCAGTGAAACCAGTTCTGACATCTTGAGTTCAGACTGGAGCCGATTCCAGGCTGAAGGAGCATCACACAGAAGGCTTGCTTCCCTTTTTCAGTTCGAAAACGTGGAACATGCAAAAAAAAATTTTGTTAAAGAATGAGATCTACGTAAAAAAGAGTTTAAATATGCTGGAGCCAAGCAGAGTAGAGATTTATAAATCAGGATCATCAGGTGATTGTTTCTCCGTACGCTTGAAGGAGGCCATTCAACTTTTTCTGACAGTTCACAATGATGAGTGAGACAGTTACAAACCTTAAAGCACAATGACACACAGTATTTAATGACTGAAGGCATTTGGTCGAAGCATAAAACATCGACATTATCCAGGAGTGGCAGGAATGTTCAGCTACCAATTTACTTCCAGCTTTAAGAAAAAAATAAGATTCATTTCTGTAATAAAATGGTGATCAATTGTAATTGTAATTGTAATTTTCTCCAAATACAAACTTGTTATTTGAAAAATAAATCAGTAGTGTTGTTATTGGATTTAACAAAAATAATTTCTTGCATTTGCAGTTGATGGCCAGTAGTTGATGGTGTATTTTATGACAGATTCGTGTCCTCTTCAGTGGTCTGTGTGCATTTATAACATAAAATTCCACAAGAAGCTCAAGAAAAAAAATGGCTTTTAGAAAGCTGTCCACTGTAGTGACCACTATGCATGAAAGGGAATTTAGGATGAAAATGAGGATAATGTGCTGTAATGCGCGTTGTGTGAGCATGTCTGAATGACCTGTTGATCTACTGAGCTGAGGAGAAAGTGCAGGCCTCGTCATTGTCACTTTGTTTGAGCTACCAGAGAGACTCCAGGAGTCTATTGACATTCAAATACCCCCCCCCCCCCCCCCCATCCCTCCCTGCCCCTCAACTGCCCACTCCTCATTCCTCTTTCCCCCAGAAAGGAGCCACTCCCAGAAACTCTGCATTGCCTGGAGAAAGGCATAAGAGTTGGGGGTGGGCAGGAGATGAGGAACTGCAGAGAATGAAAAGAAGCCGTAAAACACAAATGATAGCGAGAAAAAGGGTTTAAGGCAGCAGATCCAGCAGCATATGAGGTATTCGGAGCAAAGTTCAGCGTTTTAGTGGGGTGAGGTGAATGTGCTCACTGGCTACACAGAGAATAAAACGTGCCTGAGGCCTTGAGACGTTCCACAGAAACCATGGTGGCATTGCTCAATGGTGTCTTTTTTTTTTCTCTCAGTTCTGCTTCAGGCAGAGGAAAACAAACAGTTTCCGGCTGCTTCATCCAACGGCCGTAAAATAAAAAACCAGCATGTAACCTACCACGGAAACACTTTTTCCAGCATAAAAGTATTGCCTCTGCATTGTGCAGAAGGTTTGCTCTGCAGTTAGAGCCATTTTTGGGAAGGATTGTTGGTTGAGTTTACAGACATTCCTTTTAAATTCCCAGAACTTTCTTTGGACTGTGAGTGTGACCACAATCGACAGGAGTCTGCAGAAAGACATGCAACACAACATCTAATCCGTAGCCTTGTTCTTAAGACCTGCCATCTCTATTGGATGAAAGCAGAAACACTCAGAGCTGAAGACACCAAACGTCTAAATCATCTTCATTTTGCTGTAGCATATATTGGACATTTTACTGAGACAATCAGAATAATCATTAAACTAACTCCACCATTTTGCTAAATTCAGCTAAAAAGCAAAAAACAATGCAGAAACAGCCAATACATCTCAATTGAATCTCACAGTATCACCACCACTATGATGATCTGTTTCTCATAGAAAGCAGCTGTTGGGACTCATCTCCATATCAGGTTTCATCCTGAGCCGAGAGGCCAGTTAAATGCAACCCATCATGTATCTGCAGTGAACAGCAGCAATTACAAACCTTTGAGACATTCCCACGCCTGTTACATAGGGACAATATTTATAAAAGCATGTACCAGAGAGAATCATTTACTGCCTGAGGTTACAGATAAGATTAGGAGAGATGATTCTCCAGCCCTCCTGTATTATTATTATTATTATTATTATTTGAGGTGTGCCGATCGATCGGTCACCGATCATAATCGGCCGATTTTCGTGAAATCGGTGCTCGGGATTGGCCGATCATTGGCTCTGTTACCGATACCGATCACCTGCATCTCATTTCTCAGCCTGTCTGTCCAGCTGGTCTCGTCTTTCCTTCACTCTGCGCAAACGCGCAGCAACAAATGCTAAGCGATGTGTAACTATAAGGCACTGAGTCAATGGGGACGTTTGCGTGTTGCGGCGGAAAATAGAAGCAGGTCAAAATGCATCAACACCACGAAGTTAATAGACATAAAAACAATGACGGAGTTTGGCTACATCGAGGCTCACGGCAGCAAAAATACATGGAGGATCAACAGCAGGTAAAGCAGAGCAGCTACAAACACTCACCTGGATTAGCATGACGGTCAGAAAGCTAAACTAATAACCTGTAAAATGATTTAAGTTTTGGAGCTGCGATGTAAGATGCTGGTTCTGTTGTTGAACCGCTGCTCCGCTACAGATAGTAATATTTGACTGTCCGAGCCGCTTCTGCTCCGCTAGTGACTCTCTCACCGAACCTGTTTAAAGCTGCAGCATCTAATCTAAAAAGTACATTTTACATACATATTAAAACTTTCTCTGTCCTAACATAAGACAGATAATCTCTAAAAAAAATAATCACTCTCCTCCCTGTTCTGTATAATTACTCTCAGGGGTGATCGGTATCGGGATCGGCAGGAAAAAACCTGATCGGCACATCCCTAATTATTATTATTATTATTCCATCACAACCCAAAAGGTTGAATAGAGGATGGTTCTGTGACTCGTTTGGTTCATTCTAACATGCAAAATATCTCAAACCAGTCTGGTTATTCTATCAAACCTATTTTTAAGCTGGCTGTTGTAAATGTGAATGTAAACATTGTAAATGTGAGAGACAGTTGCATGAAAGCCCCAGTAGATTAACAGTTATTATTACAGAATATTGGAAATATGGTTGAAACCTCCATGATGATGAATTACTTCTTAATCTTTAAGTTTTTTGTGTTTCTTTTCTTCTGTTGTCTGTTAATGTTTCTTACATTAAAGCTACGAAGACTGGAAATTGTTTAACGGACACATAAAGGTATAAATGTGTGTCAGTCAACACCTTTTTGATTCATACATTTATAAATTGTTTTTTTACTTTACTGTATTTTAAATTTGTAGTTGGATTATAAATGGACTCTAACAGCTGTTATGTATGTGCCTCTGTGTTTCACATCAAATAAGCCAAACCTAATGTCACTTAAATCACCTTTATTTGTCCTTTTTCTCACTTTCAGCTGTGCTCGTCTTCATCACATACAGCTTCCTCAAAGCATCGAGTTCCTGAATGGCTGATTGGCTATTTGTGTCATCAAGCAATTGAGCAGGTGGATCTGAAAGAAAAAAATCAAAGGTTGGAGACACTGAAGTCAGTGTTTGTGAAAAACTTGGAGCTCTGACTGCTGTCATTTTTATTCCGGCTTTAAATTCACACATTAAAATTGTGTCTTCAAACTGCATTTTTCAAAGCCAAGTGAAGTTTCTCTTTTAAATATTACATTTCTGAAAAGGTGTAAGCTTCGTGGTACTCTTCAGAAGTATCAGTCCATATGTTAGAACTCCGTAGTTGTTTTTTTTATTATTGTTGGCACCATCAGTCTCCCCACCGAGGAACAAGTGCTTGTTGTAGCCCTGACAGCCTCAGTCAGGTAACATATGGGTGCAAATCATAGAAAGAAGTCAGGCAGCATTCGACGTGTTTCTGGTTTCTAAGACAAACTCCAGCAGCAAGACAATGGAAACAAAGTACACATGCAGACAGCCCTCTATTAAGGAGTGGTGTGTCATTTCAGAGATAAAGCACAGAAACCGAAGCTAACTGTTGCTTAAATTACTACAAAAACAAACTGTGGTTTGCCTTTGCAGTGACATTTCTCACCTCAAAAACAATATTTCATTCCTTCTACAGTCGGGGGTTAGTACATGTATTGGTGCTTCTATTTCACATCACCAAACAACTAGCATATCCGTCTTCTGCTGTTTAAAATAATAATAATGGCGACGATGATGTCAGCGAGCTCAAGACTCCATGGTAAATATCATGTAACTCTCACTAGCCTGTAAGCTTGTGAGTTAGCTTAAAACAGTGGAAACAACCTGCTGGTCTTTCTTTGCTTCACATGTATTATTACAAACTTGCGCAAAAAAACCAGGTTGATAATGAGTGAAGCTTCGCTTTGTGTTCTTAACTAAACATGGCAAATTTTTGTCATCTTTGAGATTTCTTCTGTTTTACGTCAAGGAAATGTTCTCCCACTTTTCCTTTTCACTGTTTCTTAGAAAATGATAAAAAAAAATTAAAAACAGACTTCGTCTCAGAACGACTCAAGCTGAGTGACATTTTGTTAGGTTTTTTTTCTGTGGCTTTTATTTGATTATCCAGCAGAAAGGAGGACATAACTCTAACTTACATACATGGACTTTACATTTGTTTCAGTTTTATTTCACTTCTTGATGCAGGTCAGATAAATAATGAGTAAAGAGTTCAGTGGCTAAACCTCAGTCAGATTGGCAATTTTCAAGACTTGCCAAAAATTTTCACTTGGATTTAGGTCTGTACTTTGACTAGGGCGTTCCTGAACAGGCTTTGATCTAAGCCATTCCTTTGTAATTCTGACTGGATGTTTGCGCTTGATTTCCCGTTATGTCCCAGTTCCCAGGATTTTGGGTTTTTTTTTTCAGGATTTCCCTTTGTTTAGCTCTACAAACATTCCCATCCACTCTGATCTGTTTCCAAGAGGTAATTCCCACAGCATGCTGTACCATGTTTTACCATGTGTGTGTTCATGTGTGTGTTCACACACATGTTTAACCATGTGTGTGAACATGTCAATTAACATATCAATGTTAATTGACATGTTAATTGACATGTTATATAACACTGTTTACCCCCCAAACAGTGTTATATAATTCAGTAAAAAAGTTGTGTTAAGGTCTTATCTAACCAGAGACCTTCTTACCACTTCCTTTTTGACATTATTCCACAACATCCAAACTTTTTAGGTGGAAATTTAGTTTGGTTTGAAGTGGTGCTGTAACATTTTGGTGTGCAGATATTTTTATGTTCCAAAGTGAAACCTAAAAAGTGGAATTACATTGACTTTGTCATTTCGTTTTAATTTATTGACCATAGGAAGGTTGCACTGCATTTTAACTGTGTACATGAATACTTTTGCAAGGCAAAGTCATGCTAATTATCTAAAGAACAGCTGTTAGTTAAAGCCAACACCATAAATTAAAGCCAACACCACGTAAATTAACCTAATATGTAATATGTTTCTCCGGGCAGCTTATTTTCCATCAGCCATCGCTGTAAATATACCAGTTATTAGGAAACACGTGTCTGCACCTGCTTTTCTTTCCCTGAAGATAAACATCTCTCCACCTCTCTCCCTTCACCATCTCTTTTTTTCCTCCTCCTCATCTTTTTTCCCAGTCCACCCATTGCTCTGTGTCCCTCTTTTTCTATGGATGGCTGCCGATATTCCCGTGGGATAGTGGAGGAGGAGAGTTTTCCAGGCGCTGTTGCTTCATCATCCCAAATAAATCAGGGAACATGTTCAGGCCACCTTACATCGGGTTCACAGGTTAAACTCACAGACGGAAACTCTTTTTTTCCCCCTTCTTGCATGTCCTTCTCATGCACTCTGCAATATTTACAATGTGAACATCATGATGTTCTCTTGTACTATTTGCTTACCTAATTGTCTTTTTATGCAATTTCCAACCTTACAACTTACTTAAACAATTTTTTTTTTAAAGGTGAAAAGCTCAAATCTGATGAATTTGATGCTTTTCTCTATTTGGTTTATCTTTATGTTCTTACAAAAATATACATTTTTGAACCAATTAAAGATTTAAAAGTGACTTCCAGCAAAGAAAAGACACCTGTGGTACTTTTCTGTAATCCGTTTCTCTCTCTCCCCACCTCCTTCGGCCTTTTCTTCGTCTCGCACCCAGTTTCAGTCTACATGTCCCAGCTTGTACGTTTCCTCCAAGACTTGGAGGAAAAGTACACTCCCTTTTTTCCTCATCTGCTGAAACAATCACAGTGCCCTGCTCATGGGCCACAGCAGGGTGCGCCTTGCTGCAGACAGGGAACAAGAGACACTGACGTATGTGCAATCTTTGTGACCTCTACTTTTGATTAACGGCCAAAATTCTGCTGCCATAGAGATTTTTCTTATTGTTTTACACAGTTAAACAAAGGGAACCGTTGTTTGGGTTGGATTTTTCCCCAGCCTGTTTCTCTCTCTCTGACAAACAAATTTAAAAAAAAAAGAAAAAGAACATTTATTTGAGGGCCGGAAAATGTCCTGGTGAATTGTGGAAATCCACAAGGTAAATCTGAGGATTTAACTGTGTTTTTCTTCTTAATTGCTTAAATTAAGCCTCTCCGTCTGGAGGCACAGAACCGTTAAAACTGATACAACAGTAAGCCTTATTGAGGTTTGGCTGCAGACTAAAAACATTTGGATTTGACATACAAGTAGAATATGAAACTAGAGATCTATGTAGAGCTGCTAGACATCTGGAGAGATAACAATGAGAGGATTAATCAGAGAAGCAGCCAAGATGCCCACAGGGGGAAACAAGATGGAAAAAATACCAATAGTTTGTTCTCCATGTTTGACTGTTAAAATCAAAAGTACAGAGAGTTAAGCACTGCAAAAACATAACATTTTACCAGGAATTTATGTCTAGTTTCTAGTTCAAATATCTGAAAACACTTGAAATAAGTCAAGTTGCAAGTAATTTTTCAGCAAGATATAGGCGCTTGTTTTAGGTCAAAACCTAAATTTTTATTAAAAATTGCGTGATCTTTTGTGATTATTATACAAATATCTCGATAAAATATAACACACCTCAGAATTTTATGGGGTTTTTTTCTGTGAATATTTGTGGAAAATTTGTCCTCAGATTTTTTGTGAAACATTTATTTTGGACATCTAAACATTTGCATTTCTCTTTCACTGTAACTTTTTCATTTGCTAATGTTCTGCTTTTAGCATGTTGATTCATTCAGTCTCCCTCTTAAATAGTAAAAGTTAAAATGCTAACCTCTTCATAGCAGTCCCAAATGTTTGCAGAAATAAAAACATCTTCAACAGTTTAAAAGCTTCCTAGACTGTGCCAAGAAAATACCTCACCATTTTATATCATTAGATTTATTACTATGCTAGATTAAGTTGGAGATATGACAACTTTATATTGCAGCTGTTAATGGTGACCATTATCTATTAAAACAACAAGTGGATGTGAATTTTACAAGGAACACACTGTGGCTCGAACTCAGAGCACAGAGCAGATCAGGGGTGACTGTTTTAATTAAAGTGGGTGTGCAGAGAATTAGATAAATTACTTTCTCAGGAGTGTCTGTCACAGTTTGGTAACTGAATGCCAACCTGCAGCAAACAGACTTAAAGAATTAGCAAGAATTTTGAAACATTCAAGAATGAACACATCTTAAAGTCAAAAAGCACATCAAAAATGAATGATAAAAGCAAAACAGGAACTGAGAACCATATATGGATGTTCAAAATGCTCAGATAAGCATGACTGGATGTTGTGAGAACTTCCTGTTAAGAAAATGATGAACAAAGATCAACCTGCAAAGAAGTCATCTCCTAAACAACTGGAAATCTCAGATGTGAAGGGAAGAACAGCCCAAACCTGAGCGAAGCTGATGCAACTCGGTTCATGCCTCGGCTAACCCAGCTACCCTGAGCAGGGAGTCAACAGCCAGACCGTCGAGCAAACGGATCACAATCCTCCTGCATGTTTAGAAACAAAAATCCGGTTCAGCTGCAGTGCATTTTTTCTGTGTGCCTGAGCAAAATGAAGGCGATGGTGTGGAACTGGAAATACAATCTGTTTGAGTTGCATGACGTTCTTCTCCCATTAACATAGCTAAGCTACGGGCTTTAAGATTACTATAGTTACTGCAATGTGGCCAGAACCAGAGAAGTAATTACAATGTTGAGCCAAATACTGTGATAAATTTATCACAGCTTTTATCAACAGAGCATTTTAAACATCCACTGGACCAAAGTTGTGATGGTTTTTAGCTGCACATTCCTCATGACTTCCACCATCTCACTGAATGAACCATGAGCACAAACTACATAAATCTTCATTTTAAATTAACCATCTCTATTCTTGTTTTGAACGGGCGTCGCATCATTGAAACACCTAAAGATGATTCTGGACAAGTCATCAAATGAAAACATTGTAGTTCACACAAACACAAGCCAAAGCTAAGGTTGATGTCCAAAATAGAAAGAAGTTAAATAGACTGGTGCTACTGCAACCCTGCAGAAACCATGAGAAAATTCCTGCAACTGAAATGAAGCACGTCTTGGTTTTTAGTCATTATATTATTACCTTATCAAATATATTGTTATTTCATCATTTATCTACGATGTCACGATTACTGCAAAGCACTTTGTTCAGCTGAAGTAGGTTAACGGTAAATTATGAGATTGTTTAGACGACCTGCATTTTCAAATAAAAAGGATCCAAGTAATTTCGATTCTTTCTAAAACAAAAAAATAAATAAAATTAAATGTGTATCTGGCAGACATGCACCTGCTCATGTGAGGCTTAGGGACAGCAAGTCACCTGCCAGAGCAAAGACGGGGTGGGGAGGCGGTGAAGAGCGGGAGGAAGAGGAGAAAACAAAAGACAGAGAGACACTTCTGCCTTCAAGACAAATGCGGCTCATCTGCGCTTTTAAAAGAAACGCAATTTAAACGTGAGGTGTGAATGGATGACTGGGAGAAACGCAGGGAGGAGAGGAGAAAGGGAGAGAGGATGGTGTGTGTGTGTGTGTGTGTGTGTGTGTGTGTGTGTGTGTGTGTGTGTGTGTGTGTGTGTGTGTGTGTGTGTGTGTGCTGTGGGGGTGTTAGATAGGAAAGGGAGTTGTCTGCAGCAACAAGTCTAACCTGAACCAAAGCTAACAAGATGCTGTGATTGCAGGTGCTGAAAATATGAACTAACCACCAAGAAAGAAAAAAAAGAGGAGAATTAAACACTGGCTTTTGTTCAGTCGCCTCCATTCGGGTTTCAGACATGATGTCTCTCCCCTTCCTGGCTGTCTTCCTTTTCAACACACCATCTCAAAACAGATACACAGTGTGCAGTGTATCCGACCGTGCAACACAGAATACAAGAAACAACCTCACATGTAAGGTCAAATTGCCAGACGAATTAAATTGTGCATAAGAAATAAAAAATAATCCAAGTCTGAGCATTTCTTAGACAAGGATCTGCCTGGTGAAGAGATTTCCCTGCACAAGCATGAAAAAGAAAACGAGCACTGTGAACAATGGAGGAGGCATTTATACAGAGGAGCATTTAGAATAAAAACATTCTAAAAATTAAAGTAGGTCAAATTTGGTAAATTACAGCAAATAAAATCCCATTTTTGAGAGATATGGCTACTTGGAGATCAGAATTGTATGAAAATATGACATTTGAATGCATAACGGCATCATTTTTTACAGGTGCATCTCAGATTAGAATATAATCATAAAGATTTATGACCTTCAGAGTGATTCTGATCATTTTGATGATCGTGACCTAAAACCGCAATAGACAAATAAAAAAGGAAAAACAATGTTTGATACAAAAATATGTGTTAATGCATCCATAGTGTTTCATCAAGTTCAAAATAAGTACAAACTTCTACAAGGAGACTTTACAGTATTAACCGACTGCTTAGACACAATGTTTCTTTCTTCCACTTAGCTTTCCAATCATGTGCTTACATACATATTTGGTTACACGCAACACTTAGGTCAGCTAGTTGTTTATTTTTAATCCGTAAGATCTAACCCTACCTACCTGCTCAGTAGTTTACACTGAGCAGGTAGGAAGATAAGGTAGGTAAGGTTAGCTAATTTATTTATTTAGGCAGTTAAAAGTGCTTGACATGAATTAGAAAAAAATACAAACAAAACAACAAAACCAAAAGAAAAGTAACGAAAAAGAAGATTAGAGAGGCATGAAACTAAATGCTGGCTCTCCATGTTTGATTCTTGTCCAGGGCTGAATATTAGTAAGTATAAAGTAAATGTTTTTCTGGGTTTCTAAGCAGAAGGTATTTTCTAAGTCTGCTCTAGATTTGTAAAGAATAAAGCAAAATGTTGGCCCTATATGTTTTATTCTTGTTCTTCGTAATCCACGATTTAAAAATTAACAGTTGTTTCTCTGATCTTACTCCAATATTAAAAGCTAAATGTTGATCTAAAGTTAAAAAAAATAGTATTTAGTCATCCGCCAACTGTGCAAATCTTAAAAAGATGAGGGAGGTTTGTAACTGACATCATGGGTAGACCTAAAAAATGAGAGACAAAAAAGAAAACACATGTAGAAAATCACATTTTAAGAATTTCCGATGCAGAAGGTGACTTTGCATGATAAGCGTGGATTAAAGTATCTTCATATGACTTTACATATTGAGTTTCACGTTTAAATTAAAAGAATAAATTTTTGTGACAACCTTGTTTATTGAGATGCACCTGCATACAAGTCGTTGAGGTCAACAGTTGAGATGATGCAATCTTGTCAAAACCTCACAACTACAGGTAGAAAAAAGAAAACAGTGCAACGCTTGAGTTATGCACAGTGTGGGTTTTCATAACACTTTCTTATCTCGTTTTCGTTTGGCTCGTACTCCTTTCATTCAGTTGCCAGTTTTTTGCGAACAAATGCTCATTTTTAGCCCAATTGAGCACCACAAACTCAAATTAGCAAAGCGATGCAAAACATTTTATGGCCTCCTTTAGTTCTAATGAAAACCTAATTGCATCATGAGCCATTTAGCAGGATGAGGTTTCCATGACAGCATTCACGGTGATCCAGCAGTAATCCGCAGCCTGAGTCAGAATGACTGTTTGATGGCTCAAATATGTTTGTGGTTTTAGACATTCTGTAGAACTTAATCCTCCCAGCAGTGTTGTGTTAGTTGAAGAATTTGGGATCAAGAAAGATTATCTAATCGAGCAACAACAGGTTTTATTATTTTCAGAATTTTTGCCACAGGTTGCAGGAATCCCACTAAATAAACGTGATGCTGCACAGGGTTATAGCACAAAGATCCTGGCTTTGAATTCCAACTTTGGGTCCTTCTGCATGGAGTTGGCATTTATTTTCTCCACTAGTTAATTGTTAATTGGTCTATCTAGGTGTGTGTGTTTGTGTGTTTGTCCCATGATTAACTGGAAACCTGGTTTTGCAGCTTGACAACGTCTCCTTGACACAGATCAGGATGAATGAAATTTGAGGGGACAGTGACAATGTCTTATTATTACAATCATTTAGAAATTGATAACTTTGAAATGTGATTTTACAATACTTACTGACAGATTGATTGTCAGTTTATTGAGTTTTAAACCTTTATAACTGTGTTTTTGCCAAGAGAAGGAAATAAAATCAACCCTCATGGCGTCCGATGAGCACAGCCTGCACAGCGACACCAGGATAAGGACGACTGCAGCCTGGTTGCTTTGGTTATTGCTTCATTTATTTTCCAAAATGTCATTTCACAGTTTATAAGGCCATCAAGCTGACTTAAGGCAATAATAACCCCGTTAAAAGGATCCATCTCAAATTACAGGCAGACGAGATTAAAACCTATTAAACTGAACTCTGGCTCCAGCCTTATAAACCCAGAAGTCTCTCTGGTGTAATAATCATCCAAGAGATCATATTCTGCAGTGATCTCAGCTATTAAATTAAAAAAAATAAAACTCTGCAGGTCTTTAAAAATCAATCCGTTTGCTTTATAGAAGTCAAAACAGCAACATCTCCAGCTATTCTGAAGAAGAAACATTAAATCCCTGCAACAGCTCAATGAATGAAATCTATTTTTTCTTCACAATCTCGTGTGTTAAAATGATAGTATATTATACTATCAGTTTAGTGTCAGCTTTTAGGGTCAGAACATGTTAAAGAGCTTTACACCCACAGTCCCTGAGCTGTGCACAATTAAGCTCAGCTATTAAAACTAGCATTCCTTACAGGGTTGTCATTGTCACTGCAAATGACAAGTGTTCGCGAACAAGTCTGAACCTGCACAGGATTTAGGAAAGTCCTGCTCTGCCACCAGCACATTTTCATAACGTGCAAAGTTCCCAATCTGGAGTATCGCTCAGGAGAAACAACTTCCTGTTGCAGTTTGCGATGTTGAAATGAAGTGTCCCCTTCATCCCCTCTTCCTAGATAACGTACTCACATTCTTTACTCATTACAAGTGAATGCTGTTCTGTTTGGTTTTTAAAACAGGCCTGGCAGTTAATACATGCAACGTTTTTGCATTCCTTACCGAAGGACAGAGGACGTCGCCCTCAAACCGCAAAGGACAGGCAGAAAGAGAAACTAACCGTGTGCCGACACAAAGCAAAAGAAGTTAATGCAATAAAAAACATCTTAAAATTAAGACTTTACATGAAAAACTAAAAATGTTCTACCTTATAACGCCTCAGAAATTTATGTTTTATATAATGGTTTTAAATTTTAGGTACAATGCAAAAATGCCAATCAGATCTTCAAACTTAAATTTTGTTGAAAAGTTTTTCTTTTGGGAAAAAAAAACCTGGAACAAGAACAATGCAAAAAGTTTCATTCATTTTGTGCATATAGAAACGCAGACTAGAGAATCTTAAAGACCAAAAGCAAAAAAACTGCTTTAAAGATTTTCATACAATTATCATAAAAGAACAATTAATTTTTTTTTTCAATGTCAGGATAAATGTTAATCCCCACCATTTCAGTCGTTTTATATTTAAATGTTATACCACATAAGTTAGTCTTTATAAGTAAAAATGTTTATTGTTACCATGGTTTAAATACAAGAAACATTACATATTTAGATTGTTTTTTCAATTGTTCATTTTCTGCTTTGCATTCTCTTGCAGCAGAACAGCCATGTGAAGCTAGCAGGAAAAAAGAAAAACCACACTTGGCTTCAAACGCTGTTTTCAACCCCCTAAAATCTCAGTTTTAGTTTTTGAGTCTCTTCTTCTATTTTACTTTTCCCAACTTTCTGAGTCCCAACTTCATTCTGACATATAATCTGAAAAAGGAGCTAATGATGGCAAGGAGGCCTTCCAAAATAAAAAAAGTTTCATTTTTCTGTCTCATTTTCTCTTTGAAATTAATTTATTTTCAGAATGAAACAAAACTTTTGTTTTACAGCCCATGTAGAAAAATCCTCATCTTGTGGAAAACAACAAAGCATTATTTTTGAGGGAATGATAAAAAATATACTGCATATGTATTGATAAATGCATTTTAGATGCAAGTTATGGCACAAACAAATGCAAAGCAGACAGAGCTGCTTTGCTCTGTCTGCATTTTAATGAACCACAAAATGCACATGCTTTCTAAATAAATTTCATAACCATTATCCGTTCAGTAGCTCACTCAGTTTTCATTGTTTTTGAACAAACTGCCAACAGGAATTGAAAAGATTTGAAAACGGCAAGAAGAATAAGTCTAAATGACTGTTTTTACTGTTAAAACAACATTAACAATCTAATGTATCTTTAAAAAAACGCCTCATAGAATCTGCCCTAAGCTTGAAAGACAAAAACGCACAGATGTCTGCAGAAGGAAGCCAGTCAGTCATTCAGGCCTGTGGCTGTAAACTGGTCAATCCGCTGAGCTGAATGTCATTTCTCCTAACAAAGGCACAAACGTTTTACAGGAAAGGAATTCTAAGCCACAGGGTTTTCATCTCTTTCATCTCACACAGCTTTAGATACATTTTTTAAACCAAACACAGTAATTTATATTTTAAGTGTCGGGATCATAAAGATCATAATTGTGGGACTTTTTACAGCGGGAACCTTCTTGAAAACTTGTAATAAAAGTGGCGACAGAGTAAGTGTTGAAGATTTCAACAGTGTTATTATTGAGGAGTTTTACATGTTAATGCTGCAATTTTCCTCCATAGTTGTTAAATCAAAACTCTTAAGTTGATTTATGCATCCCAAAAAGCAGGACAGTGGAAGAATGTGTCCCACCTGCAGGTGTGTGTACCTGTTCCCACCTAGAGGAAGAAACACCTGTGCTTTTCACCTGTTTCAGTCTCTAATCAGTGTGTGTGTGTGTGTGAGTGTGTGTGTTTAACACACCCGGCCTGTAAAGCCACGTCTCATTCCTGCAGTTGATTCAGGAGCGTTAAAGTGTGACGACTATGGAGGGAAGGAAAGACTTTGCAGTTTCAAGAAAACAAGATGTTATATCGCTAAACTTATTGAAGTGTTAATCAAAGAAAAATCTACTTTTGAGAGGCCAAGCGAGACGTAAAAACAATCCACAACAAAGATGAAAGATAAATGCTTCACCAAGTCATGATGATTTGGTTTCGCAAACAGGAAGCAGCAACCAAATTAAATGCACTTTTTCATGCAACAAAACACACTGGAGCTGATCAGTGTGCAACAAGTTCAGCACCTTTACTGTCACAAACAACAACAGAACGGAAGAAGAAGAAGAATGTTTACTCAGTGTTGCCTTCAGTGATAAAAAGTATTTACGATGCGAGAGTCACGCTCAAACATTCGAGCTGACGTGTCAGTCAACCATCGAACGGTGAAGGAAAGTCACCTCGATAAGTGTAGATTATTCATCTTCATGTCCAGGTTAGTGCTGCCCAACAGCAGCTCTTCACTCCCCCTACTGGCAGTTGGGGGTTAGATTTAAAACCAAACTTTGATCAGATTTTAATAAGTTACCAAAGTTTTAATCATCCAATAATCACTCATTCCCACAGAGTTAATGTTAAGATCAAGTTTACAAATTTCCTACAGGAGTGGAAAAATGTCTAAACAGTTTTAGTTTGGAAAATTAATAACAAATGACATTCCAGACATGGAATCAACTATATTTGTTTTCATAAATTCCATTATTAGCTACAAATTTTCAATTTTCTATCCCCTAAAATCCTGGTTTTCATGAACAAGTCTCATTCTTTACCAGTCTGACATGCAAACTGATTTTATTCTTGTTGGGTGAAGCTGAAAATTAGTAACATCGATAGTCAAAAATGTGAAAACCCAAATACTTTATAACACCAGCAGATTTAAGTTTAAAAGGTTAAAATTTAACTTTTCTGACTTTCCGAGTGCTAAATTCACTCACACAGAGAAGCTGCAAAAGGAGCTAAAGATTAGGGTGCTGGAAAGAGACCGTTCAACCCATTAAAACTGTTACAATGGGTTTTAATAACACATAATAATTTAAACAATTTTAATTACACATAATGTTCCAGATAAGATTCAACCACCTTTGTTTCATGTATTGATCATAATTTCTGCCATTAATGGAAACGGTGACTCATCGACTCATCACATGATATGCATCTGCTTTAGTAACACAAAGGAAAAAAATAAAAGTCATCCGTGTTAGAACAGTAGCTACACCCTCTGTTGACCTACCTTTGTTTTTTCCAAGGCTCCTGTTATAGTATCATGGCTGCTGACGTAGCAAACTGTCCCTCCTTCACTCAAACACACAGAGAGAACAGAAAACATGCCATCTGAATTAGTCAGGATCACTGAGTCATTGTTAAGTTTGAAAAAATAAGGCATTTGTGCAAGTGATGCATGACAGAGGTGAGCGTGAGTTTGAGCATTTAAAGATGGCACCCAGGATTCAGTTTCGCAAATAATAACAAAAAGAAAGAGGATTCAGAAAACAGAAATGAGGGCATGTTCAAAAGTTGGACAGTAAAATTAGCAGGACGTGCTCTGATATGTCCAGAGCTGAAAGCACAGCTCCTGAAATCTGGGGAAGGTTTATTTAGAGCCTGAAGGAACTCTGATAATGTTGCTGCAGTTATTTTCCTTCCACTCAACTTTCCACTAACATGTTTAGATTCAGCACTCAGCTTCAGCGATGTCAGCGATAGTTGAGTCAGGAGTTTTCCCCTGAACTTTGCAGGCAAGAAGATAAGATCTCATTTCTCTATTATTATAATTTTTGTGTCTCATGTAATATTCTAATTTTCTGAGATCCAGAATTTGTGGTATTCATTGACTGCAAGTCAAAATCATTAGTATCATCAGAAACATTTTAAATATATCCCTCTGAGCGCACTCAGAGTCTTAATCTTCAAACTACTAAAAAAATTCTTGACAGTTATCCAGAGTAGTTTTACAAACGAGTCTGATTACACTCAAATTTCTTATATATTACCGTATTTTCCGGACTATAGAGCGCACCTCACTATAAGCCACATCTACAAAGTTGGGGAAAAAAAACAGGAAACGTACATATATAAGCCGCTGATATCTCCTCCGGTCTCGGTTTTTCACAAGGACGCAGCAGTGTTTGTGACGTAGCCCTGCGTCTCCAACGCTGAACCATTGATTGTTTTCTGTAGCGGATATATTTCCCTCCTGTGCTGCCAGATCGGAAGCCCTCAAAGCTACATCATGTGAACTTCTTTGTATGGTTTCCATAATGAGGGGTCTGAGTTTGAAGAAATTTCTACGTCGTGCCTGCTGTAGCATGTTCTAAATAAAAATGTGCGCTTTCTTCTTGATGGCGGTTGGCAAGCATTTTAAATGTGTGCATTACCGCCACATAATTTGCGCTTTCTTCTTTGATTTCCAATTTTGACTTTCAATGATTCACTTCCTGCTACAGAGCCCCCTGGTGGTTGAAGAAAAATCCACAGAAAAGCTATAAGCCACACATGGTTTAAATTTTAAAGTGTAGGAAAAACGTAGCGGCGTATAGTCTGAAAAATAGCAGCTATTAACCTGAAAAAAAAGAATATGTCCCTTCTTAGGTTAGGTGCTAGGTATTTAATCTAATTGTCTAGTTCCCATTGTGTAAATTATCATATTTGTACTTTTTGTCTATGTTTTGTTTATTTGTTTTAATCTAGCCTGGACAGTAAGTTATCTATGTTTCCACAAAAATATTTACAACTAATCATTCAAGCTGGTTTGATTCCAGCACTGTCAGTAAACACAAGGCCCTGTTTGACAAAAATTAAATCTTATAGATTTCTTCTAACTTCCTTAGTCTATAAAAATAAATATCTCCTACTCAAACATGAGGAAAATATTCTCAATTTGTTGGAAGACATAAAAAAATAAAAGAGGGCAAACAGAGAAACACAGACCTGGTGACCCTGATTTTGTCCTAACAAATGACCTTTTGCATTTGAAGGTCACAGGAGGGTTTGACCTTCCCCAGTAGGTACCGGAAGAAAAGCAGGAACTACCCTAAAATCTGCACTTATCCAAAGATCTGCTGCCATGAGGCTAACAGTTAAACCATTCAAAATCAGGAACAAAACTTTGTGGCTAATTTTAGCTTAATACTACAACCTAGTGGCTGTTTGCGGCACTAAGGAAAAAGAAAATTCGTATCGTAAAAGTAATGATTATGAATAATAATTTACCCAACAGGTAAAATAACAATATCGTACAACTTATTTATTGTTGATGTTGTTTTAATGAAGAAAAAATATATTAGTGAGCGTGAATGGTGACGTGTTTTGTGCGTAACTATGCGCAGTTCCTTACAGTTCGCCGGCGGATCACTCGCACAGAAGTGATGACGAGAAGCTGTGGGCGGGGTTTTCCAAGAAGGACCCAGAATTATCTGAGTTCAGCTCATCAGCAGCAGCAGCAGCGTGGTTTATTTAAAGTCAAAGTTTCATAGTAGGTAAATAAATATTAAACAGCAACAACTTTTTCAAAAATAAGTCTGAGGCCAAAACAACTAAAGTCCGACTGTCAAAGTGTGTCAGCTGCTCTGGGGTACAATGAAAGGATTGAAAAACATACATTCACACTTGGAAACCGAGTTTTATGAGCTAGAATAAATTTCATACATTTGTTTTTAGAAGTCATTGTGTAATATTTTAATTTTGGACCTGAAATGAATTATATCTAAGGAAAAAAGACTATTAATGAAACACAGAAAACACATTGTGCTTAAAATGTACCTGAAGTACATTTTATTTTAAATACTGCAAACCACAAAATTTAATTAAGATGTATAATAATAATAATAATAATTCATTAATAAACGTTGTAGCTCAGGGCTCGCTGAACTCGCCGCCCGGTGCGCCGGCTGCCTCTCCGGCTGTTGAATGGCGCAAACCCTCTGCGTGCGTCAGCTCGTCGCCCGAAGCAGGTGAGTTTAGTCCCCGGAAGTGAGACGCTTCTCTCCCCGGAGATGGTTTCTCCTTTATTATCAAAGCAGAACATCAAAAGATGAGCAATATATATTTATATCAAACAGAAAACAGTGAGGATATTTAACTGACTTAAGGTTTATTGTACGTGTTATGAAGAAGCGCCTCTGAAAGCTAAAGATATGGAGGCTGAAACAGAACAAGGAGATTCCTACACGGTGAGACACCTTCCTTTGTAACCATCATTTACTGAAGAGTTGCTTTGTTATCTATTAGTGGTGCCAAAAGAAACTCGGTTTTGCTTATTGACCTGGTTACTGAAGATGAAACTTTGGAAACAATAAACAGAATTTCAGAAGCGACTTTCTGTTGTCTTGTTGTCATTATGTGGACATTTCTGTCTCCTAACTGAACTGATCACTTTGTTTTTCAGGATAATCTCATCGGGACATTATTAGCCATCTTTGGAAGTGTGATTGTCAGCATCTCTCTCAGTATTCAGGTAGTTTCTGCTTAAACTTCACCACTAAACGCGATATAAACCATCTGTTTCGTAATCATAACCCAGACAGGAGCTTTTAATTCCCACCTCTTCTGTTTCTGGTCCCTGTTTGCCTGCATAACCCTCAGGGAAAAAAGCCTCTGTTTGCTGAATATTTATCAGACAGACAGTCACGTGATCTCATTGTGTTGCTGACCATCCCATCTGCATGTCTTTTCTCTGGAGAAACTGTTTCACAATCTGCTCTAAGCTCTTTAAGCGAGTTTCCTGGAAGGTGTGTTTGTGTTGCTTTAAATTCATCCCCTGTTTTGCATTTCCTTGCAGAAGTACAGCCACGTGAAACTAGCAGAAACAAAGGAGCTACGCACTTTCTACAACACCAAGACCTGGTGGTGTGGCTTCGTGTTCATCTGCATTGGGGAGGGGGCCAACTTTGTCTCCTACGCCTTTGCCCCGATCGCTGTTGTGGCGCCCCTCAACGCTGTGTCTGTCCTGAGTGAGTGTCGCTCTAAACATTCACTACATTGTAAAAACATCCAGATTTATACCTTAAATTGTACCAAAAGCATTTTTTTTTGTTAATGTTTTGCAGCAAGCTCAATTTTGAGTTTTTTATTCCTGCGTGAAAAATCTAAAGCAAAGGACTTTGCAAGTAAGTGGAACAAAGGTTATGCAGCTGCACAGATAATTCATGCAAATATTTCAGAAATGCTGCAAATCTAATTGCCTTCTCTTCTGCTCTTTTGACCAGGAATTTTTGTCCACTAAATTTTATTAGTGGAGTTTCAGTGAATGTGAACAACTCAAATCTGACCTTTCACACAGTTAACAGTTTATTAAATTACTTTGGAAATATCCTCAACTGACCTTTTAGACAATCCTAAAGTCCAATATTTATTACCTCCTATATTGGTGCTCTTTTTTTTAGAATTTTGAAATTCAGAAAAAATTCTCCAGTTATCCATCATAAGTCAACTTTTGATTTGTGATCAATGTGTAAACTTTTATATGCAGATACATTTTCACTGATTGTGCAACCAAAGGCCAGCAAGAAGGAAGCGTTACTTTTTCACATGGGATCAGGTTGTTTTGCAGAGATTTTATTCCCTTAAAAAGGAAATTAATTTTTAAAAAATCAGTTTTTGTATTTTCTCGTGTTATATTTGCCTGATATAATTTTTTTTACTAAGACATGCATCAAAAAGCAAAACCAGAAATTGGTAGAAGTACTAATAGGTGATCAGGACTTATAATTTTATTCTGATATTCTGTGGTACAATTGTGATAATAATAAAGAAAAAAACCTATTTGTTGCTTATTTTTTAATGTTTAAAAAAACTATTTCTTTTAGAAATGGCTGAAAATATTGTCCATGAAAAACATTATTTTCTCAAATAAGTTTTTTCAGGGTGCCACATACTTTTAAGTGTGATTCAGATCAGTAAACTGTAAACACTAACTGCACTGTTTTCAAATTTACTGATATTTATTGATACTCCTGTGGTGAAAGTAGCAAAAATGTCTCTGATCACACTGGAAGTTTTGTTATTTTATTATTATTTACAACCAATAACTGAAATGCATCATGTTAATCATAAATCAAAGGTCTTATACTAAGAAACAGTTCACAATAAGTAATAAACTATGAGCAGCAGTTTAAACCTTTATTTCCTCTCCAGTCTGACTTGACAGATAGTTTCAAATCGTTTCTGGGACTTTTTGTTTTCAGAGAGCCATGGCCTGGCCTTCCTCGGCTACATCTTCATTATAGGAGGAACGTATCTGTTTGTGTCATTTGGTCCAAACTCTCATGAGAAACTCCAAGCAGAGAACATTGTGAAGCACCTTGTTGGTTGGCCTGTTCTCCTGTATATGGTGAGATATTTCCTGTAAACAATTAGCTAATATTCTGCAAACAGATGTGGTTTTTATCTTGGGTTCTTTGAGGTGTATTTCTGTATTAATTGAATGTTATTATCATCCTGACAGCTTCTGGAGATTATCGCATTCTGTTTGTTGTTGTACTTCTACAAACAGCACAATGCTAACTACCTGGTTGTTATCCTGCTGCTGGTGGCTTTACTGGGTGAGTTTCCTCCTGTCTTGCTTCAATCACACTTAATTAGAATAAGATTGTAACTGCATATGTTTATTTTTGTAATCTTCTGGAACAGGCTCGGTCACAGTCATCACAGTCAAGGCGGTTTCTGGCATGCTGCTCCTGACTCTAGAGGGCGCCATGCAGCTCGACTACCCCATATTCAGCGTCATGTTTGTGTGCATGGTGGCGTCAGTCGTCTTCCAGGCCAGGTGAGAGGCAGAGACCTCAAAAATAATCTCATCTTATAATATAATATTCTCGTTTTGAGACCTTTTTCAAGTAATATAATCACAAATCAACACATTTTAATTTATAACCAACTGGGCGACATTTTAGATATCCAAAATTTAAAAAACAACCGAAAGACAAAATAAAGTTTACTAAGTGTTTGTGTCTACTTTTCTAAAAATTGTTTTACACTTGGAATAAAATCTAACTAACATTTAAGCAACTTTTCAGCAAGATGTAAAAGCTTGTTTTAAGTAAATTATTATTTATTATTGGTTAAAAAAGTACTAGTTCCATCTGCAGATTTTTTTATTCTTACAGCAAAACATGTTTCCATATGGAGACCCATTTCCGCCATAAAAAAAAGCTAAACAGGAAGTCATAATTTCGACTTTCAAAGTCATAATTATGAGATTTAAAGTCATAATTTCGACTTTAAATCTCATAATTATGACTTTGAAAGTCGAAATTATGACTTTCTGTTTAGCTTTTTTTTTCATGGCGGAAATGGGTCTCCATATTTCAGGGTTTTTAATGACACTACAACGTTTTTGATCAACATTAATGCTTATGTTAAGACTTAAAACAAACTCATATATTGTGCTGAAAAGTTACTTGTTAGTTTTGTCTCAGTTCAGCGTTCTAAGATGTCGGCACTAGAAACTTAGGCCAAAACTAATTTGCAGGAGTTTGTGTTTTTGTAGTGAATAAATCCTGAAGTCTCTGTAAATGAAGGTTTCAAAATTTCCCTTAAAAAAGAAGAGAAATATGAGAGAAACAATCATAAAAATGGACATTTTCAAGCTTGTTTTGATTTATGCTACAATTAATTGATTTATTAATGTATTGCATGTTGCTCCAGTGTTAGGTGGCTGGTTTGAAAGCTGTTGGACCTGCTGTTCTCTTCCCAGGTTCCTTTCCCAGGCTTGTAATCTGCATGACCCATCGCTGGCCGCCTGCGTCAGCTACATCTTCTCCACCATCTTTGCAGTGGTAGCTGGTGAGTCGCAGCTTCTTTAGGCCTGTAAACATGAGTCTAGAAATAAAATCTAACAACAATCTGCCTCAGCTGCTCTCCTTTTAGTCACAACACGTCTCAGAACTTCCCCTCTTTTCATCCGCAGGAGCCGTTTTCTACTTGGAGTTTCAGAAGGAAGATGTTCTTCACATCTGCATGTTTCTCCTGGGGTGAGTGGCAGCGTTCAGTATTCATTCACTTTAAACCTGCTCACGTTTCCCAGTGGCAACGGCAAACTTCAGTGACTTTCACTGATTAATGTAGGGCGATAAATCGGTTTTATCAATTAATTGAATTTTTGTTTTTTGGAGAATCTGGATTTTTTTTATTTCACCAATGCATTTTTTGTGTCTCCATAGTTAAGTAATGTATTTTATAGCTTCTATTTATTTGAACTTTGAATTCAGATCAACTTTATTATGGAATATTAGGTTTGGCTACAAGTTTTTAATTCGGAGAATAAAGTTGCAATTTTACAATAAAACAGTTGCAAGCACAAGAATAAATTCGTACAACAATAAAGTCGAATAAATTAATATAAAGTTGTAATATTACCAAAAAAAGGTAATAATATTGGGAGAATAAAGTATCAATTTTACAACAACTCCAACATGAAGAAAATAAACGAATAAAAATAAGGAATGTTGAGAATCTTGTGAAGTTAAACTTTGGCATCAGATTTACAGATAAGGAAATAATTAATCTTCTAAACACGTCATGCACAAATATGCATCTGAACGTTGTTACAAACATGCCGAACCCATAGGGGGCAGTGTAGCACAAAGCTAGAACTCATGTCACACAATCAGATTGCGTTAAAACAACCATGACTTCCTGTTAAACAAGCTAACAGGATGTTAATTAGTCTGGACAGACATATAGGTTGATCTACTTTTAAATAGAATATAAAGTTCTCAGCACACAAGACGATGATTGGAAAGCATGTCAAATATGTGGATATATTGCTGCATTATTTGTTATACACTGTAATGTAAAAGACCCTAAATCTTACTGCACACACACAAACACAAATATGAAGTATTTTTGTCAACTCTCCACTTTGGTTGGATTTTTTTATATATTTTGTGTAGATGAAAAGCCAGAACATATAAAAATACATTTATTTTCCCAGATATTCATCTGTGTGAGGACTAGACCTGAAGCTGCTCAGGTTTAAGTTCCTCCAGCATTTGAATAAAAATAAGCCGATTTTGATGTTTTATTTTGGAGCAGGTCTACACTCTGTTTCCTCGGCGTCTTTCTCGTCACCAAGTCCAGGAGGAAGGCGAAGATGTTTGAGCCGTACGTCACCATGGATGTGGCTAACGGTTTGTATTAAAACTAAACTGTAAACTCAGTCAGGATGAAACGTTTTATCTTCTTATCTGCACGTCTTTCTGCTCAGGCGTGCCGACCATTCATGACAACGGCCTGGCAGTTCAGCCGGACTATAACGGCTCTTTCTCCTACGGCGCTCTGGTCAACAACGACGGCGCGGCGCCGGCCACTCTGCCGGTCAACCTGGAGAACCCGACTGTGACCGTGAGAGGCGCCGATCCGCCTCACGGTCAGCCTGACCTGAAGAAAGACTGAAACGTATCGCTGCCTCACGTTAAAACATCAACCCAAACCGGCCTTTTCACCAGACCTTCTCGCCTTAAAACTCTCACACATGCTTCCTGTTTTAAACCAAAGCTCGTCAGGGAAAAGCTTTTTAATGACTGTCTTGTAAACAGAGAAAATCCTCCTCAAACTTTGGGATTTACCTTATTTCTGCTTGCTCACCTCTTCCCTGGAAATAATTAGCTTGTTTTGTACTATTGAGGATGTTTTCCGTCTCTATAAAAGCACTTGAGATGGATGAGCACGAACTGGTAAAGCTGGCTTATCTTTGTACATATTTTAATAACTTGTGAATTCTGGATTTTGAAGACACTTGTTGATCTCAGAGGAACCAAAGATTGGCAGCAGAATGAAGTGACTTGTTACTTTTTTATGTTGAAGTTTTGTCATCTTTGATAAACTCGATCAGCATAAACCTTTTTATTCCAAGGGCTACGCTGCACATCACCTGATCTTCCAGTAAAAGTGCAAACTTATCAAACTTCAGGGTTTTGACCAAACAGTGTGAAGTTGTAGCTGTACAGTTTAAGTGTCTTTACTTTGAAACTGACTCGGTTTTAAATGAAGTTTAAACTGCCTCTTCTTGTTGGGACCAGTTTCCCAGTTTGACTACTGTGTTTAATTTACTGTGATGTATTTATGAATTCTGTCTGGTTTTAATGTACATTTTTAAAATGAAGTTTGTTGCTGGATAAATTCAGGGTAAATGCATGACGATGGTGACTGTTAACTGTTGGTGTTTAAATAAACATCAAGCTTGAATATTTTTCAAGGAATTTCTGTAATTTAAGCAAATAAGGGAAAAGTGTAAGTTTTGTCAGTTTAAACTTTTCTAAGCATATTTTAAATGCCGCTTGTGGCGTGTTTGCAAAGTTATTTATTTGGGGTTTCCTCTTCGTTCTTCACATTTTGTATTTAGTTCCTTATAATTGCCACCAACATAGCTGAAAGTCCTAAAAGACATTTTATCTGGTGACTCTGAAAACCAGTGCAGCTTCTCTTAGTAAATGTTGACTTGCTTGTAATTCCTGAATTTTATTCACACAAAATGCATTTGCGCAGAATTAGAAATTATTTTTTTAAAAAAATGTAAAAATGAATTTAAATATTTAATTTAAAAATCGAGAAATCAGAAAAATCAGAAATTAGAAACCGAGTTCAACCAAAAAAAAATACTCAACCAAAATAAAGTTTTAATAAAAAAATGTGTGACTTCAATCAAAAAAAAAAGTATTTTTATGATTAAAAAGTTTAAGACTTTTTTGTTTGACATGATTTTTTTTTTGTGATTGAATAATTGTGGAACAAATCTAACGCCATAAGGATTCATCTGCACCAACAAGGCTGTTTGTGCAGATTGATGAAATAAACTCGAGGCTTTCCTGAAGTCCGTTCATTGATGGATCCTTAACATCTGATCATAGCTGCTGACAGTAAACCTTTTGGATCTGGACACTTCCAGATGTGAGATTTGAGAATATTCTGGAAAAGTATGCAGGGTTTATTAGCAAAATTGACGTTTAATTGTGGAAAAACACTTTTAAGTAAATACGATTGTTTGCATTTGTTTTGTAATTATTTTTGTTTTGTGGCCTTGCAAGATGCATAAACCTTAAATATCAGTTTTATCATGTATTTCCCTGTGGACAGCTGAACAGGTGGATCCTGCAAAGTGATCAGTCTGGAAACATTTAAGCACATTAAGCTCATCTTAACTCAGCGGACGGATTTAACTGCTGTGACTCACTGATTCGTCCTTGCCGGGTATTTAAAGCGGTTTGCAGCAGAGCCACTTTCTGCCCCACCGCCTCTGTCCACCAATCCTGCCGCGGAGCGTCCTCCCCTTCGCCGCGGCCTGATTGGTCGCAGCGGGCCGCCGTCGGCGTCTCATTGGCTCCACCTGCGCCAGGCAGCGCCGGAGGAGTTTGCGCCGTGATCAATGATAATCCACGGACAACAAACACCCACAAATCTGACGGCATCCACAGAAATAACAGCATCACCGGATTGACTCAGCAAAGTGACGGGAAGATTCTGGTTTCCTTCCGTTTGTGATGGAAGGTTCTGGTTCTGGTTCTGGTTCTGGTCGTGTTCACTGACGGCGGTTCGGTGAGTGGAGATGATGACAGGAGCGTTTGGATCCGACGCGGCCAGAACAGGAACTTTCACGCGGATCAGCGCAAACTTTGAGCTGCTGAAGCGACACTTTGAACTAAAAGCAAAACGTTTCCGACAAACAAACCTGTCAGCCTCATTTCCGCTCGTCGCCGCCGCGCAGGAGTTTCTCTGTTTGCAGGATTCCTCTCTGCGCTCCTGCCTCTATTTTAGGTATTTTAGGGCAGTAAAGGTTTAATTCAAAGGTTGCGTGATATTCGTTCTTGTTATTTTGACCCGCGTCCTCCTGGCGCGTTTAGACGTGTTTGTAGTTCCTAAAATATTGATGAGCGTCGATTTGAGAAATTTTAGTTTGTACCACTAGATGGCACTCGACTCTAAATCCAACGTTGACGTTTTTTTAATAAAGGTAATGGGGTCAAGAAGCATCCAACGTTTTTCCTTTATGGCAGGAGAGTCAAACTCATTTTTATTATGGGCCACATCAAAAATCTGAATGATCTGAATGTGTCGATAAAATCAGTTAAAATATCAGTAAATTGCTGTTCTTCCAAGATTTTCTGATTGTTTTGGTGCTTTTTTTGCAATCAAAATTACAGATTTTGTGGTGCCAATTTAGAAATGTTTGTAAAGAATTTTATTACTCGCCGTATGAATTACGGACTGTAACTTGACATCCAGTAAGGCTGAGGCAGCAGTCAATTCAAATCAATGTTTTTGACCAACTTTGAGGAAAATTTGCAATACAATCAGAAAAATAAATGTAGAGATGTGTTGATTTTGTGTGGATTTGTGAATACAGATACAGATTTGTGAAAAACTGGAAGGACTTATTTGGAGTCCAGAGGGCCACGTAAAAAGCTACAACAGGCCAGATTTGGCCCCCGGGCCTTGGGTTTGACACATGTGCTACACAGCCTCAAACAGATGCATCTCAGAAAATAATCACAATTCAATTCAAAAAGTGAAATTTAATTGTTTTTAATGCATTTCAATCACTTTTCTGTGGTGATTACTAATGACAACCGTACTGCTCAGCGTCTCTGTGTAAAAAATTTAGACAGAAACGTAGGCCTACTGAAAAATATAGTAATACAGTGCAAAGTGAAGGCATTAGTGCTTGGTTGGGGCTCCTTCTGCTTGGATTACTTCATATATGCAGCGTAGCATGGATTCAAGAGACTTTTTATTGTCATTCACATCACGTGCTGATCATGTTGCTTTATAACAGCCTTCAGCTCATCTTCCTCTGCAGTCATCTTTCTCTGTGTCGTCACCAGGTTGTGTGTTTTGCAGATTTTCCTCTTGCAAATGCGATAAATTTATTTCCTTTTATTTACCTAATGCCATTTTAATTTGCTGACATGCACCTGCAAATATTATTGAACACTTTTACTCGTCTTTAGATTTTTTTTATTATTAAGATTATCAAAAAGTTCTTCATTCACATGTAGTTAAATCAAAAGCATCAAGCACTATTAGCAAATCAGCAAAATAAGTGAAAAAGTAAAACTTTGGTTTAAAAACCGGCTGCAAAATCAACTGAATCCGATAAAATAACAAATAAATCCATTTTTTTCACACTTCCTTCTCACTTTCACACATTTTAATCTCTTTTATTTTCTAGCTTCAGCAGCAAGTACAAAGGAAAAGATCCAGGATGCTGCGGGAGAACTTTAAGGCCTGGAGCAACGGGTCTGAGGCTTACAGCAGCGACCCTGAGGAGGACGAGGAGGAGGAGGAGGAGGAGGACATGGTGTTCGGCGAGAGCGACCAGGACGAGATGATGGACCTGAGCGACCTTCCCACCGCACTGTTCGCATGCAGCGTCCATGACGCTGTGTTTGAGGATGACATGCACAGGGTGAGCCGTTTCTTTCTGCTCCACGTTTCTGACCAGTGTGATGGTGTTTGTTTGAGTCGGTGCATCAATTGATTCATGTTTGAGTCGTTTCGTCTGCTGTTTTAGTCCATCCAAGATTGAAAATCCCAGCAACACGTGCCTGGTGTTACTCAGAGCTTATGCTCCTGTCTCAAGCTGCCCTGCTGATCTCACACACACACACACACACCACTACACACACACACACCTGATGCTGCTAAAATTTATTTAGCAGGAGGCATGAATGCAGGTCAGCGGATTACAACATGACTTGCACAGAATCATGAGCCACATTCAGGGCTTAATCCATCTGTCAGTGGATATCATTCCACCATCAGCCCAGGCTGCATGTTATTCATCCCCAATTATGTCTGTGCTGTAGATTTCTCTGCAGGCTTCGTGTACAAACCCACGCACATGCATGTTGCAAACAGATTTCTGCCTCTCAACGATGCTTTCTGGGTTTTTTGTCACAGCTTGATCAAACTCCTGAAGCAGGAAGCTTCGGGATCATTGGATCCCGTTTTCTGGAGGAGGATGCAAAAGAAAATACTTGTAATTTTCTGCCCTCTAATCTAATTATGCTGTCCTGAGATTCATCATCCTTCCAGCTGGCATCCTTGGACCTCTTCTCTTTCCGTCAGGTCCATCCATCTCTCCGGCTCGCCTCCCGCATGACAATATCTCTCGTTAACTTTCCTCCTCCTCTCCTTGATTGATCCACTTTTGGTTGAAATTCAAAGCAGAGAGGCTAATTTTGGCTCCTGCACAGAATCCCTTTAACCGAATCCCTCCTGCGTTGTGAGGTTTGTTTGTCGGCCCGTTGCTCCCAGCCGTGGCTCCCTCCTCGCCCCCGTTCCCTCCGCTTGTTTTGCCTTCTCACTTCATTACGATTCAGGCTCCGGCTTTTAAGTGGAAATGACGCCCACACACACACTTCTGATAGAAACATGTCAATGGAGAATGCTCTGTGTGTTTCAGTCAAGCAAGCTGCTCTAAAAATAGAACTTGAGACGTTTATTCAAACTTGGTAAATGAGGAGGCTTCACAGTGGCGCAGTTGGTAGAGCTGCTGCCTTGCGACAAGAAGGTTCTGGGTTCGATTCCCAGCCCCGGCCTCCCTGCATGGAGCTTGCATGTTCTCCCTGTGCATGCGTGGGTTTTCTCCGGGTTCTCCGGTTTCCTCCCACAGTCCAAAAACATGACTGTCAGGTTGATTGGTCTGTCTAAATTGTCCCTAGGTGTGAGTGTGTGTGCATGGTTGTTTGTCCTGTGTGTCTCTGTGTTGCCCTGCGACAGACTGGCGACCTGTCCAGGACAAACCCCGCCTCTCGCCCGGAACGCCAGCTGGAGATAGGCACCAGCAACTCCCGACCCCACTGAGGGACAAGGGTGCAAGACAATGGATGGATGGATGGATGGATGGATGGTAAATGAGGACAGCAAGCAGGGATGAGAAAAGCAAAAACACTCAATCTTACCGAATGTTTTTGGTTTAGCTTCTAGTGCAAATGTCTTGGAATAAGACAAAACAAAACCAGATTATTTTACTTATAAAAAGAGATTTTTCACATTTTAGGTGTAATAATTTGATATTTAGATTGATATGAAGGAGTTATTCACTTAAAACAAGCTACTTTTCAGCTAGATTTGTCTTATATTAAGACAAAAAAGTAGTTGGTAAGATTGTGTGTTTTTGCAGTGAGACCATACAGTTGAGACCAGAAGTTTACATACACGGTATAAACTTTATTTTTCTCACATGTGAAGGTGAATCAGACCAAACTTGTCTCGTTTTTGGCCTCCTTCCTGAGCGGTTTGACGGCTGGACGTTCCCTTCATGTCTGTCAGCCAGATTTGTTCAGCTCTACAAATCTCTGATATCTCCACTCATTTATTTTGTTGTGTCAAACAAGAAAACAGTTTGTTCCAGGAGTGACCTAAAGATCCACCCAGTTAACTCAGATGTTTCAGCTAATCTTGCATAACTTTTTATGTGACATCATTATCTGAGATAATCATCCTGTGTAAACTTTTGGTTTTGAAGATGTTAAATAGTGACTTATTCTCTTAGTCTAACCAACCTAAACAAGAGAAGTTTTGTCTGATTTAACTGCAGACAGAAATAAAAAAAAATGTTTTTATTATTATTTCTGGTTTAAAGATGTTCCCAGCTTCGCTCATCTTCACATAAACCCTCTCAGAGACTTCAATGTTTTCCTGTTTGCTAAAACATGACATCAAGTCCATTTCTTCTGTGATGAGCAAGAACATTGCAACCTACATATTTTGTTTGTTTGTTTTGTTGTTGTTGTCTTTGGGCTCTTGGCTTTCTTCCAACACAGGCATTACCTTCTGTGTCGGCTCTCAAAAGGCTGCATGCAGGCAGGAGGACGGCCTGTTTCTGTAATCACACTCTTTCAGAGGGAGGAGAGGAAGGGAAGAGCAGGCGGCGTACGGGAAGCAGAAAGTGCCCCTGCGTCTATCAGTTCTTTGCACACTTTGTGTAAAAGCTTCTTTGCTTTCTTTTGCATTGGCACAGTTTTACCCTATATTGCAGCTTTTTCTTCTCCTGACCTGCTTTGAGCTGAAACAGAGACCTTAACATGCTGTGTGCTCCAGAACCTGCATCAACCCAGTGATGCATATGTTGCTTATTTACCCATTTACATGAACTGCAGCACAACACATAATAACTTCAGTTATTACCTGGGCCTTGATTTTTTTTTTCCTACCTCTCCAAAATTTAATATAAATTTTGTGGTTTTATTTTTGTAATGTTGCAAAAGAGTCAAATATCTGGATCTCCACAGAGTTTGGAAAAGTCTCTTTTTCAAAAAGACATTATTTTAATTTAATTTTGATTTTTAATTTAAGTAAGCAAATAGATTTGTGCTCGTTGTACCTTAACTAAAAGGTAAATTCATTAATGTCTGTCTAAAACTTTAACAAACCAGACTTTTACCCACAATATTAAAATAAAATATGCACATTTTTCCTTCACTGTCTAAAGGTAAATCAGACCAAACGTCTCTTTTTATATGTCAGATAAAATTACCAAAATTATTTATATTTGCCAAATGGCACACTAATGAGAGAAATAGTTAGTGATTTATTTATTAATGTCTTTAAGATCTTAAAAGGCAAATGTGTGTATGGTGGCCTATATACCTGACCAGGTTCCACCGGTTCTGTCGGGAGGAACGGAGCAAAACTTCAGCAGAATATTATGAGACATTTGTGGGGGAAAAAAACCAAAAGGTTTCATACAGTTCAAAGGCAAAGCTGAGGAAATGTTTGTAACCTGAGGGTGGAAAATGATTGTCTGTTTATTTAGTGTATGCAAACTTCTGATCTCCACTGTATTTTATAGCAGACCTAATTAAACATTAATTTAGGATTTATTGTGCTCCTTATTTCCAGCATCATCTCTGTAACGTATCGCTGCAGCCGGTGTTGGTTCTGATTTGGACATGATGGATTTCCACAGTTAAAAGTAAGCAAGTGTGAGAGGAAAAAAGGTTTCTGGGCAGAGTAACAAGCCAAGGTGGTTTCTGTGTTTGCTGAGACGAAGGTCAGAGAAGCCATTATAAATGGTTCCATACAGTCCTGCTGTATATCAGGCCTAATCAGCGCTGAGCAAAGCTTTCAGTGCAGCTCCTGCTGCTCTGGCTGAGCTTTGCTTTGTCCACAATCAGAGCAATCAACCAGCTGCAAGCGTTACGCAACATGAAGGTGAAGGTTTTTTAATCTTACAGGAAGTGAAAATCCAAAACATTTCCAATTTAAACTCGTATATATGTATTCTAACAAAAGGAGAACAAATATATTGGATATAAGCTCTGTATTTGATTCAAAAAAGCTCTGTAGATACGATTGTAAATTTTATTTTTCAAGTCGTTTTTTTATTCCAGAAAATTGTGTTTTGTGTTAATGAAGTGACTTGTAAAGGTTTTCCTACGTTACCATGTTGCAGCTAAAAACTTCACCGTTCTTATTTGTTTTTCTTATGTAATGCTGCAACACAAACTTACACAAAATTGTGAAGTGGGAAAAAAAATTCTTCAACATGTCTGACAAAAACTACTGAAAATCTTGCGTTCAGTTCTTCTTCCTGGGATTTCCACTAAATAAAGTAAAACCTCATTCATATGAAAAGGTTTTAAAATTGTAGGTTGATTCTCAGCACAGTTTTTAAAAGGTCGTCCGGTCAGATTTTGGCCAATAAGTGAAACACTGGGGGTGGTGAAACATCATCATCCTCAGTTGATACACAGTGGTGGCAGCATCATGGGAAGCTGGTCAGAGTTGGTGGGAAAATCCAGGTTAATCCTAAAAAAATAAGCTGCTAGAAGCAACAAAAGGCTTGAGACTGGAGTTGAACCAAAATCTACCAACTTTATTTATGCCAAAAAGGGAAATTCAGTTTGCATCTCTCAGGTCAACATAACAAAGAAAAATACAGATATTCTCATGTAGGTATTTCAGGATCAGAACAAACGCTGCCAGTGCAACAAAGACTAAAAGACACTTGAATTTATTAGAAAACACAATTAAAAACTAGCTGAATGACCGAAGGAATAAAGGAGTTTGAGTAAGGATTCGGTGGCGCCCCCATGAGGTCATTAACACGAACTGAAAAACGTGGTCAGCTTGGATTTATTCCTCCAAGCAGATCTTAGGTCTAACATCTGGACTCCTGTGGTCTTACTGCTGACTTTGACTATGCTGCTCAGACTGTTTTATCCATGGAGATCACCTTCTGGCTGGACAGCAACGGCAAGAACTGCTAATGTTTTACATCAAAACATGTTCATGTGTTGGAACGGCCTAGTCAAAGTCAGCTTTGACTAGGCCAGGATTCAGCTTCTATGCACCATTAATTTAGAACAAACTTCTAGAAAACTGTAAAACAGCTGAAACACTGTGTGCCTTTAAATCTCAAATTAAAACCCACCTGTTTAGAGTTGATTATGGATAAATTAGGGTTTTAATGTCTGAGGTTTGAGAATCCTTGTATGATGTCGCTCTGCTAAAACTCTGTTGGAAGAGACCCAATAAAGGAAAGTGTCATGTGGATCGATGTTTTTATTTTTACTTTTAATAATATTTTTATCTTTTTCAAAATCTCTGTCTCTTTCTGTTTTTATTTTTTTAATTATGTAAAGTACTTTGAAATGCCTTGCTGCTGAAATGTGCTATACAAATAACATTTGATTGATTGATGGGAAGAATGGGGGAAAGTTGCAGATGGTAAAGGCTCCACAGTTGTGACTATACTGGTTCTAAAAACGGCAGAGCCCACTTTTCAGATTTTTATTTAGCAAAACTTCCCTTCCACTTCACTTTTACGCTTTACAGCTGTATATTTGACGATCACTGTTCGTTCTGTAGAGATTTTCCTCTTGAAACGTTGATGTTTGCTGAACGCTTGTGAGGAGCTGGACTGCTCTGGTGGACGTTGCGCTGTCTGCTGATGCAGCCTGCTGAACGTACAGCTATCGAGCGACACAGTAAGAAAACTCCGGCACAGAATGTTCCTGAAACCTTGGGAACTAAAAATAGAAAGATAAAGGATGTGAACAGTGAGAAAGTGACTGTGTGTGTGCATGGACAGTGGTAGGGATGTGTTTGCATGTGTGAGACTAATCTATTTTTGGGTGTGGGTCCTTGGTGGGGGGGGGCGGGTGCTTGGCAGACTGAAGGTCAGACATAATGCGGTGCAGAGCGAGCGAACGCCCCTGGCCTCCTGCTCCTGCAGCGGCCTGGATATTATTCTGGTGTGCTGACCGACCCACTGCGCTTATTCTTCCTTTATTTGTTACATTCAAGAAAGTAGAAAGCAATTTCAGCCATTTGACAGCAGTAGATGGAACAATGCGACTAAACCGAGCCGTTTTCAAGACGACCACTTTTTTCTTTTTTTCTTTCTCTCTCGTTTGCAGCAGTACGATTAATAATGGTCATTATCTGCAGAGCATGAATCATTTTTTTAATTAAAGATGTTTTGCTGAAGATAATTAAAGAGGTTAAAGCAAATGTTATCTCTAGTTTCGTCTATTAAGGTGAAACAATATTCACCTTAATCATGTGCGTCAAACTATTCCAGCCTAATGAGTTTAGTTTGCAGAAGGGAAATTCTTGAACATGCGTCCATTGAAAAAACACAGCTGAAAGGAAACGTTGCAGAATCAAGTCGGAATTAATTTTGCATGGATAAAATTAAACCAAGATGCATTTTTTTTCCCATTTTGAATTAGTAGGGTTGGGTATTTATTGAATTATCATTATTTGAAAAAACAATTCTAATATTGATAAGAATTTTGATTTATAGTTGTCAAGATAAATTTCAGTTATTGATTGTAAACAAAAACAAGAAATGTTTGCATCAACGGATATCAGTAAATTTTGAAATATGATTTAATATTGGGGGTTTTTTTTTGTTTTTTAAATAAGCGAAGTCCTAAACAAGTTTGTTTCAAATAAAAATATTTTTCTTGTGGTTGTTGTGGTGGCATGAATGATGTAATAATAATAATAAATAGTTTTGTAATCATAATCTTAATTGTTATCACGGTAATACCACAAAATATCTCAGTAAAACTTAGTAAATATGGCCCAACCATATTATTAAAACCAGACGGCGCAGCACTGTGAAAAGCATTTGTCCTTTACATTTCCTGTTTTGTTCTATCTTATAAACATGTCAAAGTTTAAACTGAGAATACCACGATTTTCTGTTTAGTCAGTATTTCATACGGCTCACACAGTTTAAATATAAGGATGAGCTTCTTTTCTTTAAAATTCAGCACTAAGCGTCACTTAACGCTCATGATATAAGAGGAAACGCAGGTTTTAAGGAATTAACTGCTACTTGATCAATAATATCAATCAACTTTAGATTAACTCAATAATCCATAACTTGCATTCCAGCTTATTCTCAACTGAGGTGGAAAACAGCTGCCTTTTTTATATATTTTCCTGATATGAAAAATGCTTTGATGAGCTAAAATCTGTCACATAACAGCAAAAACAGAAGAAACCTGTAAGTTACCAAAACTCTCTTCCAAAGCGTTACAGATTAGACTCAGGGGAAAAGATAAGAGTAAAGCAAAGTTCAGCACTGCATCAACAGTGCGTCATGTAATGGATTTTAAATGTCAGCTGGTATCTGCTGCCTGGACTCTGTGTGTCTCTCCTCACACTCGTTTATTTCCACTGGAAAAACACAGGTGGGCATAAAACAGGACGGGACTGTTGAGCGCGTCAGCTTTAGGAGTGTGTTAGCGTAGCGTAGAGTGTGCTAAAGAGTAGCACTACTGCAACATATTTCAAATATGTAAACAAGAAATTAGTCAAGAGTAAGAGAAGTATTTGGTAAAACTCTGATCAAATTATTTATCATAAAAAATTTTTAAAACTACATCATGAGACGGACCAAAATCTAAAGTTATGTGGAAGTGTTGGTATTTTAAAGATGAAAATGAAAATAATGAATATAAGCACTAGTGGAACAAGTCAACGTCGGGCCGGGGGGGCGGGGCCAATTACCGGGCCCCTGACGAATCACCAGGCCCCTTATGTGCATCGACTGCACTACTGGAAACCTTTGGGGGGGGGTTGTCCAGCTTTTGTCTTTTGATTTTTACCCAGGAAGCATTTCGGCTAAACCGTGAGTGAAACAGTCATTGGGACTGACTAGTATATATTCCATTGGGGAAGGTAACTTTAACATTAAATACACCTTTCTCAACAGACGGGGGCCACTTTCTCTGTCTATAATCAGACATAGCTCCGCACCTGCATGCAAGCAATATAATTACAGAATAACAAAATCTGGCAAAAAAAATTTAAAAATCATAAATTTAACAAAAACTACAGGTGTGTGACTCATCCATTTTTGGCTAAAACAAGCTCGTTCTTCTTTGTCGGCAGAGTATCAGATACTTTACTCAAGTAAGACCAATACTTTGTAATAAAAGAAGTAAAAATACTCCTAAAGCTGCATTTTTTTCAAAAAGTTACTCAAGTAAATGTAACTAGTTACCACACAACTCCAGCTTCATCTGGTACTAAAATGCAAGGTTGATGCGCAACAGTGGGAAAGTAATAGAAGTATCTCCTAAAGTTCATCTATAAAACTTAATATGTTTAAACCCCATTTGCTGAAACATATTTACTTCGTTATATTTGTTTCCTGTGGCTGTTTTCCACCCACAATTACAACTTATTTTTAAGATATTATTTCTGTCTCTTTGATGTTCTGGCTGTTTTTCTTCAGGGTTAAAATCGGATGGTTTCTCTTCGACAGACCCAAACTCCCACTA
The DNA here is from genome assembly GCA_903067075.1 of Micropoecilia bifurca. Classification (NCBI taxonomy): domain Eukaryota; kingdom Metazoa; phylum Chordata; class Actinopteri; order Cyprinodontiformes; family Poeciliidae; genus Micropoecilia; species Micropoecilia bifurca. The sequence continues at coordinate 1,294 of CAEGAF010029371.1, read as the reverse complement.
CATGGAAGGCACTGGTTATAAAACAGCAAGATTAAGGATGTTGCTGCTGAAACAACTGTGATGTTTGTTCTCTGTCATGCCTCTGTGATGCTATTTAAATCAGGATTATTTTGTGTTTCAATCAGTCCTAAAAAAGGAAGATCTTCTGTGGGCGTGCTCAAAAATAGCACTACAATAAAACCATGAGCTCTTATTTAACAGATGCCAAGAATAAATGGACTCTAATGAATTGAGACATAAATGCAATCATCCAGGCCATGAAATTGAAAAATGTTGCGCTGGTGATTGCTTTTAGGCATGAAAGAGGAGAATTAAGGAGCTGAAATGAACCCACAGTGAACGGCAGGCTTACTGAAGCTGTGAGTAATAAATGACAAATGTTGGTTTTTTTCTTTCTGTTTTGGCTGTAGAAAGATTTCTAGATATATTCTTCCAGTTTGTTAACTTTGATTCCAGTTTTCGGTTTAGTTTGGTCACAGCAGCTTGTTGCTGCTCCCTTTTTGTCACTGAGGTTGTTTTTCCAGACGTGTTTATCAGGAGAGAGGTGTGGAGAGCAGCGTTTAAATCAATTTCTGCCACTTGTCTTGTACAGAAAAGAACTATTGATGGTGTAGTGATTTTTTCCCCCCCTCTCTCTTCCCTCTTGTGTTTTTGCCGTTGTCTCTCTTCTTTCTTGGAGATGGAAAAACAGTCATGTGTCGCTGATTCAGTTTTTGTTTATTTCTGTCTCTCCACAAATCTTTCATTCATGTTGTTTTCCTCCTTTTATTCTCTGTCATTTAAGTCAGACTCTTTGCGTCTCTCCACAATGACTCACCGGATGTCGACTGTTGTTCTAATCTGGCTGTCCTGCCCTTCCTTTGTGTGCATTTTCATTTGTGTAAGAAAAAACATTTTCTATATTTGGAATTTTTGCATGTCTAAAATGACGACAACTGGATGGAGCCGCAAATGTTCTTGAATTGGTCGCTTAGGTGTTGCATATTTTCTTGATATTTAAAAATGTTTTTATATATAGAGACACGAGATGCATGGAAACATTTTGGATCTAAGACGGTGGTTCTTAACCTGGGTTCAACCAAACCCCAGAGGTTCGGCGGAGCCTCTGCTGCCACGGAGGTAAAGACTCACCTGTGTAAAGTCATGATGACGCCCAGCTTTGCCATCACTTGCTGCAGAGGATCATGTTACATTGCTTAGCCAATCAGAGGATCACGTTACATTGCTTAGCCAATCAGAGGATCATGTTACATTGCTTAGCCAATCAGAGGATCAGGTTACATTGCTTAGCCAA
>CAEGAF010029370.1:0-13692 GCA_903067075.1 Micropoecilia bifurca | reverse complement strand
AGGGATCTGATTGGCTGCTGCAGGTCTGGTAGTTATCCAGATGAGAGCTGAGGGAAGCAGGTTCCCCTTGATGAGGTTTGTCAGCAGAACGTTGACTGATGACGTCTGTGTGACGTCAGAAACCAGCTGACTGCTGTTGAAGTCCAGTGAAAGTCTGCTTTCATCCAGGCCATCAAAGATGAAGAGCAGTTTGCAGCCAGCCAGCTGCTCTGCTGGGAGCTTCTGGAGTGTTGGATGGAAAACATGGAGCAGTGAGAGGAGACTGTGCTGCTGATCTCTGATCAGGTTCAGCTCCCTGAACGACAGCAGAACCACCACACTGACATCCTGGTTCTCCAAGCCCTCGGCCCAGTCCAGAGTGAACTTCTGCACTGAGAAGGTTTTTCCAACACCAGCGACGCCGTTGGTCAGAACCACTCTGATGGCTCCATGTTGGTCAGAGAAGGAATTAAAGATCTCATGGCACCTGATTGGAGAGCCACAACATTTTTGGATCTCGGAAGCTCTCTCCAGCTGCTTCACTTCATGTTGTGTATTAACCTCTTCACTCCATCTCTCTGTGATGTAGAGATCAGTGTAGATCCTGTTGAGGAGGGTTCTACTTCCTGTTTCATCACTTTCTTTAGTCACACATTCACATCTCCTCTTCAGACTGATCTTATGTTCCTCTAGGACCTCCTGCAGAACATATTCTAAAACAAAGAAGAAAACATTTGTAGAAACCAAAACAGGATTTTGTGTGATTTAGCTAGAATAAAAGTATCTGTAACATGCCATTTCTCAATCAAAGACTGAGCTGAATGTGTTTATAGAATAAGGCTGGAAATGACACGAGTGTTTCAAGTATTACATGCTGCACTGCAGCAAAAAAATTGCATAAAAAATGTTGCCACTAAAAGGTCAGACACCAATATTTTGTTGACCTGCTCTTAACTTTGATGTAGCACACGACAAGCTTCTGCAATATCATAAGATGCATTTTCATACAGGTTGAGTTTTTTTTTTTTACAAACTTCCTGTATTGATTATGGGAGTGTAGAAACACTGAGCAAAGTCTTCTCCAGAACATCCAGATTCTCAAATAGATTAAGAAGATCTAAACTCTTTGGTGTCTGATCCCTGTTCTTTCACAATTTCAGTCCAATGAAGCATGGTATCATATATCCTTGTGACTAATTGATGTAAGTTATTACATTAATCACCTTAATGTAATAACTGGTTAATTTAGTATATTCAGGTAATCAGCTAACCTAATAATTTTCATGAAAATGGGACCTGACCAACTTTAACAATTCCAGATTACAGTACTGTACAATAGATACCAAGCATGGTGCAACATTTCATCTGCCTCTTTTCTTACACTGATGAGCCCATTACTCTGGAAAAGGGTAAGTCTGGGGCTCATCAGATCATATGAGTTTCATTCAACAATGCTCTAGAGTCCAATATTTATGATTCCTTGTTAATTGTAGCCTTTTTCTCAAGTCAGCCTCACTGATTAGAGATGTTCTTATGAAGACAGCTGTTCATACCTAATCCATTAAGTTCTCTTCACATGCACATGTGAAAATGTTCTTATTGTTACTATTTTTAAATTTTATGCTTTATTCTTGGACAATGACATTAAAATGAATTCTGATTCTACTAAAAGGGCACAATTATGTAAAATTGACTTTTTGAGCTTCGTGTCATGTTGATGCAAAGTACTTGCTCTCACTACCTTTTCCTTCAAATAGTATTGAGCTCTGCCTCACATAGCACACCTACCACATAATTCTCCCACTCCCTCAGGTCTTTCAGACAAGCCCCAGCAGCAATTAGTATAAACCTGGTGAAGTTGCGCATCTGCTGAACTCATCAAATGAGTAAACTCATCAAATGGTAAAAACATTGTTAAAGGCTTAATAGAGAAATGTTGTGATGACATGCTGAGAACAGAAGAGTTGGAAAGAGTACACGTTTCAACTGAACTGATGGCAACATAGTTGCTTCACCTGTTTCAGAGTTTTACGCAATGTGCGCCTCGGTTGTTTGTTTTTTTTTACCAGTTATGGTGCGCAGCGGTCGGGAAGCATATTGATGTGGAAAAGACAGTCTGACGTAAACCTTTTAAAACAACGGAAACAATTTCTGCATTCTGATTATTGAAATTTTAAAGTGCTGTGTTGTTCTATCACCCCCGTTTCATACCGGACCACTTACAGCTCCGGTGTTAACGCTATAAAAAGAACGAACGCTCTCTATCGAGGTATCACCCATAGAGGGATTTATTTTTTTAAATAGGTTCATTTTTCAGAGGGATGCACAGTGAGGGTATCGTGATTTTAGCTACTAGTAGCAGGAGAACGGAGCTGCGCCCAAAGCTAACAGAAGCTACAAACACTCAATAGAAGAAGAGCTGCCATGTTGCAGCCAAGCATGATTTAATGTTACACAATACAGTCTAAACTGGCATTGTTGTGCATTTAAGGTGTAAAGTTTACCTTCGACCAAACGCCCCCCAAAGGCATCCCAGCGCCCCCCTTTTGTAAAAATGTCCGTCAGCGCCCCCTGCTGTCCTCTGAACGCCCCCTAGGGGGCGGTACCGCCCACGTCGAGAACCGCTAATATAGCAGTTCACTGCCCATGTTTTCCCATAACATATAATTACCCAGTGATATATTTTTTTTATCTTCTACTTAACATCTTTTAATACAAAAACACGGTGGACTGCTGGTGGACCGCCACGGTGCCTGACCACCGGGCTTAGCAAGTTTTCTGGGGGAAACCCTGCACCTGTTTTAAGACTCAACAATTTTTTGGATAGAACCCATACGTTCCATTTAGTCCAACTTGAGCTACATAAATTTGGTTGAAATAAGAACTTAGAACTTTTTTAATCCAAAAGAAATTAAATTATTTACACAGAAACAATAGAAGGAAACTGATTTATAGATTTTCAGTCTCACCTGGAGCACAGCTGCTCTGTTTGGCTGTCAGCAGTCCAGCTCCTGTTCTGGGTCTTTTTCCACACTGGGGGCAGGAGGAGGGTCCAGATGGAGCAGACTGGTCCCAGTAGGACCTCATGCACTGTCTGCAGAACCAATGTTGACAGCTGGTAGAGACCGGATCCACCAGAACCTCCTGACACAAAGCACAGCAGGACGGCTGCTCCTCCTCACCAACGCTGCTCCTCTTCCTCCCTCTGTGGAGACATTTCTTCATCACTGAAATAGTTCAATAAAGCAGGGTGAAGCTGTCCTACAACAGCAGAAGAAGTGCCTGAAGGTCCAACACAAACAAAGGACCAGAAGCTGAGTCCAAAAGTCAGAAAATTGGTGATCTCTGTTTTGAAGTAATTTATTTTTTGTCATATTTGGTGTTGTGGATGATCTTTCTTTTGCTGATCAAAAGAAAAAAAATCTAAATTTGTCCATCTCAATTCTTTTCTGGGACAATAATCATTATCCTGTCTGAACCAGAGTGTAAACTATAAATCCTTGTTTATTCTATACAACACACTCATTGTACCACATTTAACATATCGTGTGGAAATTTGGGGGAATACATTCAAAACAAATTTACAGCCATTATGTCTTACAAAAAAATTAATCCAAATACTACATTAAGTGGGCTTCTACTTCTACACACAAATCAGTTATTTATCAAATCAAGTATACTGAAATTCTTGGACCTTGTAACATTTACCTAGGATTTCTGCCGGCTAATGTGTCTCTCAGGTTTTGAAAATGAGCTGACATTCAGCAAACAACTCGTGTAGTGACCGCCGGACATTACACTAAGGAAATAGGAAGGGAGGATCATAGGAGAGCACCAGAGTTGAGCCTTTTTTCATTCAGTGTTATCAACAGAATGAAAAAAGGCAGGAAGAGTCGATAAAGCCAATAATTAAAATTAGGTCGATAGGTTTAATTTATCATGCAATTGAATTATCGTTTATTGCCATCTATCCATCATCGTTTATTGCGACAGGCCTAATATTCACACCTTCATTCAAAACTCTGCAGATTTATTGACCAACATTGTTTGTGTTTATTTAGCTATACTTTTAGATAAAAAAAGGTATATTTTATTTATTTGCTGAATATCACCTTGCTTATATTCTATAAATCTCTGCGGAATAACATGAATCAAAAACTATTTTCTTACTTTATATCTGATGGTCCAGGTTCAGTACTGAAGTCTGGAGGTATACTTTTGGACCAGTCACTCCTCATAGAGGGACAGATGGATCCTGGAGGTTCTGCTCTGTCCTCCACTAGACCCCAAGTTTCCATTTTCTGAACTTCAGTCAGTCTGAGAGAGAAACCAGAACCAGTCAGTTTATTTGAAACCTTTTCAGATCTAAACTGGAATCAGATTCCAGGTCTGTAGAAACATCCAGAGTGAGGTCAGAATAGGTGAATAAAGGCGTGAACATTTTCTATGAAGCAGTGATCCGTTTGTCCCGAAACACAGAAGCGTTCAGTCAGTCTTACAGTTTCAGGCCTGAAATCCAGACACCGGGTCAGAAGAAAAACCAGAGTTGTCTAAAGATCTAAAACCAGGGGGTTCAGCTGCTCTCTTATTTTGTGTCTATGCTTCCATTTTTAATCTTCATATCTGGAGTTACTTACTACTTATGAGATTATTGTTGACTTTATTATTATTATTACTATCTGTCTGATTGTACCTGCTGACAAGTTTCCATCTTGTGGTTTTAGTCTGCCTGAGATGAACACTGACCGTGAACTCACAGCTTATTTTTTTTTTAATTCAGGACAAATGGGTCCGTCCAAGATTCCCACTGAGATAAAATACTTTAACTTTCTGCTTCTCTGTCAGTTTGAGTGCATCTGTCAGAAAATAAAAACATTGTTTCTTGTGAAGATATATTTCAACCTGAAAGAGAACCAGACTAAATTCTGGTTCCCTTCTCAGAAAGTCTTCCCAGTAAGAGGGAAAAAGTAATCAACACTCAGCCAATCCAGATTCCTTTATTTGTTCTGTTAAAAAAATGGAATCTGAACATGTTTCTCCAGATCTCATACCTGACTAGACCTGACTGATCTGAAGCTCCGCCCCGTGAGAGAGTGAGTTTAAACTCCTGTACTGTCATGTTTTCTTCCCTTTGTGTCAATGCACTGAGCGGTGAAAGACTTGTATGTCATGCTTAAGCTTTTTCAGGGCTTTGTGTCAGTTTTTATCTCAATTTCTGTTAATATATATTTCATTAAGTAGTTTTGTTCTCCACAAACCAGAAACTGATAAGTAGAAATATTGGGAGATCTGATCATTTTAGTTCAGTTTTAATATTTTAAACTGAACTACACTAAGACATTGATTTTCATTTCTAGATGTATAATTGTCTACTTGAAGTCAACTTGAACTTTTCTCTAAATTACGTTTTCATTTCAAACCAAACTGAAAGAAGATCTTAGGCAGTGCTAAAGATCCAGCAAATTTCTAGTAAAGCAGGTCAGATCAACCTTGTGTGGATCTGGATATATTGTTGCTCTTAGCAGGTTTAGTTAAGTCTGGTTTCAGGATATTTTGTCTCCATAATGTCTCCAAAATGTCCCACCGAGGCATTCCAGAGCATCCAGCAGCTTTAACCTTTGCTTGATTTCACAACAGAGCTCACCTGCTTATGCAATACCAAACAACTGTCAAAAATGAAACAAAGATTTCTAACAGAAAATTGACAAAACAAAGCAAAGCAACCAAGAATTTTATCAAGCTTACTAATAAGGCTCTTTTGTCCAAACAATACAACTTGAGTTTTATATTGATTCAAGTGAAGAAAAGTTTGGTTCATCCATGAGTTAACTTCTGTTATCTGTTAAAGACTGTAGGGAATCGTCCTTATATACCTTCTTTAGTACATGTGCAAAGCAGTGAAAGAAGACAAATCTTAAAAATGTGTCCAAGAGGCAACAAGTACAATATAAATAAAATAGGGTCTCAGACTGAATCTTGAGGTACTCCATAATTCAGGGGCGCTGCCACAAAAGAGTAGTAATCGTACTGATCTACTTTTATTTTCCAGTAGTTCTCCCCAGGGCTTTGTCCTTTCACCACTTTTATTCAATTTAAATACTAATGAGTGCCAGAGATTAACTCACAACAGGCACATTATAAAGTTTGCTGATGACTCTATAAGTGTGTCCTTGTTTGATGATCAGGACTGTGACCATGGGTCTCTGATAGATGATTTTATTGGCTGGTGTGATCACTCATTTCTGGACATTAACGTCTTTAAAAGCAAAAAGATATTAACCGATTTTAGAAAGAAGTCTCCGTTATGCCCTCCAAACAGCCTGTTGAGATTGTACAACTTTACAAATATCTTGGAATAATTATCAACAACTGTTTGGTCTTTGTATCAGCCTTTGAAGCTACAGATGCAGTCTGTGCCAAGGCTCACCACTGCTGTATTTCTATCGGAAATTAAGTTGTTTAAATGCTGACAGAGTTTTTATGAAAATATTTTATTCTTGTTTTATCGACTCAGTTTGAACATTTTCTCTTATTTGTTGGTTTGTGTCCCTTAACTTGAAAATTAAGCACAAACTAACAGTGTTACAAGGATGTGCAGCAAAATGATTGGGGTAAGTCTGGTTGAGCTCTCCCCGCTTTACAGAATCAGAGTAACAAGGAAGGCTACAGCAATCCTTACTGATCCTTTTCATTACAGATCGTAGTTACATGACGATTAAATGTAACAAAAAAAGGTATTAAATGTTCATGTTCTTAACTTCAGATGAGCCTATATGAAGGTCTTAATTCCTCTAAAGAACCAGTCATGAGTCTGAACAAGATCTGGTCCAGCAACAAGCTGTCCAAAGGTAAAAATTGATAAGTCAAGTTGTGCTGTGGTGGTGCAGAGGTTAAGCACAACCAATGTATGAAGATCCTTTATGTGGTCGTCACAGGTTCAATTCCGAGCCTGGCTACCTTTGCCGCATGTCTTCCCCTCCTCTCATTACCCTCTTTCCTGTCAATTCACTGTCAAATAAAGGCCACTAGAGCCAATAAAACCTTAAAAAAAGTTGATATAATCATAATGAAAAAGTGTCAGAGTTAATATTAATATGTAAATTAAAATCACAAGAACAGAATCAAAATCTATTGTGGCTTTAGAAAAAGGTTCAGTAAATTCAATTGAAAATCAAATTTTAAATCTTAATAAACATTAATTACTGCAAGAGAAGCCAAGTAATCAAATATACGGAAGGAACCAAGTAAGGCATATTTTGGTGATATAAATTATGAGAAAACATAGCAGCAACATCACTTTTGATAAAATGTTTAGCAGAGATGCTTCAGTTAATTTAATGTCTGTGTCCTCAGGCAAAGTCTTTGTAAGGGGAATGCAGTCAAGCTTATGGAATGTTATATCTTTTCCAATGAAGGTTTATTATTAATGGATCAAATAATAAAACTGTAAAACTTAAGTTGTCTAGCGTGTCAGTTGAGAATAATTTTGACCTGCTGTAATTTAGAATTTGTGGGAAACAAAGTTTTAGGGCCAAAAACATTGTTAGATTTACTGACCCTGAAAAATGAGGGTTATTTTATTGTTCTAATATCAAAATAGGCTACAAGCAACAAACTGAATAAATGTTCAACATACCAGTTTGTTCCCCTCATATTTAGAAGTTGGTCATTTATTCTGTAAGATAAAGATCTTCCAAAATTAATTAAAGTTTGCTGAAGAACCTTTAGTTTATTAACAAATTGAAGTTCAAAATAGCAGATCAACAAATACAATTTAATAAATTATTAGTTTACCAAATGAACAAGGCCTTGTTACTCTGCCACATGTTCCAACCTTTAATAAACTTTATACTTGAAGCAGAATCAAATCTGCTTCTGCATTTAGATTAAATCTAAATGTTGTCTGATAAATGTGGTTTTATGTTAAAACGTTAAAATATATTCAAACCCCCAGCATAGTTCCTTCCTTTAATTTAATCAGGTTTAATTTAAATTCTAAACACAATCTGAGATTCGCACCTGTTAGCCTAGCATGCTAACTTGACCTCCAGCTCTGACAGCTTCGGCTTCCAGCTGCTGAGAAACTCTGAAGAAACGTTCCATTGGCAGTAACGTTGCTGATCATCAGCCTCAGGTAAAAAAGCACAAAAACAGATTTTAATTATTTGGGATAAACAGCAAATCATCAAGATTTAAACCTTTGCTAGCAGTAAAACTAGTGATTCTCCTTCAATTGTGTGTTTAGCTGCTGTTATGAAGGTTCATTTCTCCAAAAACTCACATCTTCTCTGAACACTCCAGCAGAAGTGAGGGAATCCTTCAGAAAATCTCCAGTCAGACTGACATCGTGGGTTACCTTTGGAAGAGTTCAGATCACAATCTCAGACATTCTGTTATAAAGCTGGAAGACTTTTCTTCTTCTTTTGATAATAAATACAATCAATTTCCAGACCACAGCAACAAAACAAAAACATCTACTGAACTGAACAGCGGGCAGAAAATAACAGGAAATGAAACTACTTTCGTTTTCTTCTTATTGGTTTTTATTGGCAGTTGGCAAACCAACTTACCTGCATTTAGCGCCATCTACTGGGTGGGAAAGTTAACAGAAAAGTTTCTTTCTAAAAGATTTATTTTTCAAAAATGACATGACTTAATTTTCTGTTTTAATCATTTTAATAATAAAACTTATTTTGTATTCAGACTCAATGGAGTCTTTTTTGTATGTTTTATTTACTTGGTAATGCGGTTCAAACGGTGGAGGCCTGGTGTCTCTCCATCAGTCACTGGGTGAGATGGAGAACAAGCTGGACGGGTCACCGGTTCATCACAGGGCAATTCAGAAACACATGAAGGTCTTTTGGATCCAGCAGATTTAAAATCTGCAGAATTTAATCAGAAATGATTCAGACACTGAATCCTTCATCTCTGTATAAATAAACATTTAATAATTAGTGCAGCAGCTCAGTTCAGCAGATAAAGTCTTTATAAAGTCTGGATGGAGGTTCTGAATCTGCTCCTCTGGGTCCGGTAGAGAAAACAGCTCCAGCTCTCTGAACCCGACCAGAACCAGATCATCTGTAGAGGATCAGATCAGGATCAGATCAGGACACAGCAGGGATGAAATACTGCAGAACCAGAGTGACTTGCTAATAATATAAAGCAATTATGCTGGATTGAAATGAGCTTTACTTTATTTTTTTAATTACAGGACAAAATTTAATCAACTTTCCAGTAAATCTTCACTGACCCAAAGATCAGACACAAAATGAAAGACATGAGAAAATGAACAGGATGAAAATCTTTCATCTCAGAATTTATCAGAATCTCTTTAGATTAAAACTGCTGCAGCTGCAACTTGAGGATCAGCAGAACAAAGAAGCTTCTCTGGATTACAAAGATCAGTCCCACCTCCACCTGCAGAGAGAAGAAAGAATCAGAGTGAGTTCCCAGCTTCTCACCAGCAGCAGCAGCAGTCAGTGACGCAGCACATCCAGTAGAAAGAGCAGCAGGGCCTTCAGTCGTGTTCAGAGCAGCTTCCTCTCAGCTCTCATCTTGACGTGTTGCAATGACACACTGAGCTCCAAGCTCACACACCTTGTTGTGCGAGGTGCTGACCCACTCCCATCCTTACTCTGAGACCTAATCTAACCAGCTCTCTATCCTTCCCACACCAAGATCTCCTGTAGCATGAATATTACCTACCTCAGGAATCATAAAGAATTTATTAATCTGGTTTACCAGAGAACACTTGGCTGTATTTCTAACAGTCTACAGTCGCTTTATCCAGCCCTCTTCTCTCAATACATTAACCAGCTTAAGCAGCCAGAAGCCTTCTTCACATTTGACCAGTGGTGCCATATGTTAGAGGGTTAAACATTGTCACAGCTGAGAAAAGTATAGAGGACAAAGAGCACAGACACAATAAGTGCAGGTATCATGTCTGTTGTATTCTGCAGTATAGGCGCTATAACAGGGGCCAGGACCAGTTCTACAGAGGTATCGGCCCCTGTTTGCCTGTCTAGAACCGCCCATGCCAGCCATCTACTGACCTTACAATTTCTACAAGATCCTTCAGCTGCTGAACGTCTGACTCCTTCAGGCTGTTGTCTCTCAGCTCCAGTTCAGTCAGATGTTGGTTGGACATCAGAGCTGAGGCCAGAGAAGAACAGCTGATCTCTGACAACCCACAGTTGTTCAATCTGAGTGAAGAATAAAATATATGAGCTGAAGCAACAGGATGCAGGTTAACCAGTCCAACAGGACTAGTTAAAGAGCTATTAACATTAAAAATGACAAGGTACTGTTGACTTCATCTCCAACAGCAGCTCTATCATAAAAACTCATTTTCTCCAGCAATTTTTTTTTCAAATTTCATAGAAAACAATAAAAAAGACACATTTTGAAGTAAATATGGATACATTCAACTATTTAACAGTTATCCTATAGCAGTTATCATTATATCAAGGCAAATATTGACTGCATAACTAACTTTAACAGATGAGACACAGAACCAGAACCTCATACTGTGAAATGTTGTGTTTGAGTATCTTAGTCTGCAAAATGATTCAACATCAGGAGTTTAATATATGTTCCTGTCAGAGGGATACCAGGAGCTGAAATTCACTTTTTCTGCAGGTGGTGGCACTAACCACCACCAGGTGGCAATCTACTGACTACAGGATGAACTCCTACCACCGTCACCCAGAAAAAAGAACGGAACTCCTTTAAAGTCATCCAGTATAAAATGAAAAAAAAAATATTAAAGTTGTAAATTGATTCAAAACATTAAAATAGAAGCCCAATCGGCATATTTCATTTCTTCTATCTTCCTTTTTAAACAGTCATTGTGCTCTTATAAACATTTGGATAGCTGGGAATGGGAGCTATGCATGTGAACTCCACATGCAATTTTTTCCTGTTGTTTTTTTTAAGAAATCATGTGAAGTTTTGAAAATGAAGAAATTTTACCTCAACCAAACTAGACTTTACCATGAAGATCCTGAGTGTGGAGCAGTTTAGTATCAATATGTCTGCCGATTAGTATAAACCCAACTTAATGTCATAAATATTAGCTCTAAACCAAAGCATGATGCTATACCTCAGTTTCTGCAGCTTACAAAGAGGAATCTCTAGATAACCACAGAGCTCCTTCACTCCAGCATTTTCCAGGTTGTTGTAGCTCAGATCCAGTTCAGTCAGATGGGACGGGTTGGACTTCAGAGCTGAGACCAGAGAAGAACACCTAATCTCTGACAAGCTGCAGTTCCTCAAACTGAATAAAGAATAGAATATGTGAGGTGAAGTCAAGAGGATTCATTAAATAAATTTCACTCAATATAACAGAGAAGCATGATGCACAACTAAAAACAAAGATGATTCTCTATATTATGTTTAGACAGGATGCTGCATTACAAAAAACAGCAATCTACTATCAATCGTTTTACCAAAGAAACAAGAACAAATTCACAATAAACATCTGATTTCTTCATCCAAACATCAGAATTGATATTTAGGTGGAGGCCAATAGTTCAGAGCTCAATGTTGTGTCTGTTAAAAGGTGAAGCTAATAAGACGCATTCCTTTTCCAGTTTTTATTATATTTGGAAAACAATCCAGACATTTCTGAATAAATTATGTTTATTCTCTAAAGCACTTTCCTACTTTTCTCTTGATTCCTTTATTGTGAGCTATATTACATAATGCTCAACTAATGGAGAGGATATTTACAGAAAGTCTGAAGTCATTTTAATAGTAATAAATTCCAAAATAACATATTTCAGTTGTGGACTCATAACTGCTCCCCTGTTAAAACAGGAGCAGCACTAGAAACACATGAGAATAGTCTGGGAGTGGGATCACCGGGCGGCACTGCGAGCAGCTTATTTCTCTGAAGAACGGACAGCAATAAAGGAAGAAAAACAGTGAAGCTGTGGCCAGCTTTCTGACAGAGCTGATGTCTAGGCTTGAGTCCATCAAAATGACAATCTAAGGGTTCTCCACTACTGAATGTAGCTACAGAAATTAGTAGAGATGATAACAGCTGCTGCTCCCTCATGTTCTGCCTACAGTAACAGGGAACAGAGTGTATAATGGACATATAATTTATGTCATTTAGAAGAGCTTAAAGATGCCTTTAGAATTAAAATTAATTACTAAAATAAGTATTAAAATGTTGGTGAAAGAGTTTTGTTCAACAAAGAACACACCTCAGGATTTTGACTTTACAGACTGAACTCTCCAGTATGTCACACAGGTGCTTTATGCCAGAGTCTGTAAAGGTTCTCACTCCAAAGATCTCCCTTATTTCCACTTCAGTCAGGTGGGAGGGATTGGACTTCAGAGCAGAAGCCACAATTTTACATTCACCCTCTGAGAGTCTACAGCCAACAAGTCTGTGATTAGAGAACAAGTAAAGTTAGTTGTACAGTAATTAAATCAGACAATCTGATTCAGATTTAATGCAGATTAAAACGTGATTGTTATGTCATCATCTGATAAACATCTGCTCTTTATATAATTTTTCCATAGACATAACACAGTGAAACTCTTCAGTTCACAGTTAAGATTACGGTTCAGATTATGGTTTGGGTAATTGTCCTGGTCTTTATGCACGTTGTGGTCATGCTTTAGGTCATATTTCAGTTATAGACCTGGTGTAGAGAAAATGTTTTTTTCAAAATATTTAAACACATTAAAGGCATATGTATTTCCTTTTAAATGTTTAGCACAATATCAGGTTAGTTTTTTAAAATGATCAAATAAATTATTTTAAAGAAGAAATATTGTGTGGCTATTAAGGGCAGCTCTCCTAGATGGGAAGATGGGGGCAGTGATTCAGCTCTTCAAAAATGGGTGCTGCAGAGTGTATTCCAACCTTATGGGGATCACAATTCTAAATCTCCCTGGTGAGGTTTATCCAGGGATTCTGGAGAGGAGGGTTTGTTGGTTAGCTGAGCTCAGACACAGGAAGAGCAGTGTGATTTTCTTCCTGGCCCCTTGAACACTGGACCAACTGTACACCTTGAGCAGGAAGTGAGACTGGTTTGGAGTTTGTCCAACCAGTCTACATGTGCTTTATGGACATCTGAGCATCTGGACTCACCGAGCCTTGCTGCAGTTTCTCACAGCTGGAATCAGTCTCCCTCGTCCTTTCTCTGTTGTGTTGTATTTCTCCAGGTCCAACTCATCCAAAACCTCCTCTGACATCTGCAGCATGTAGGCCAGAGCTGAACACTGGATCTCTGAGAGCTTCTTTTCTAATCTGTTCTCTGATTTCAGGAACTGTTGGATCTCATAATAAACTGAGAGATCTTTCATCTCCATCAGACAGTGGAAAATATTGATGCTTCTGTCAGGGGAGATATAATCACTGCGCATCTCCTTCAGATTGTCAATGACTCTCTGAATGCTTTCTGGACTGATCTCTGTCTGACCCAGCAGGCCTCCTAACAGTCTCTGGTTGGACTCAACTGAGAGGCCATGAAGGAAACGAACAAACAGGTCCATGTGGCCATTTTTATTGAAAAGAGATTTCTCCAACATTTTTTCCATGAAATCCTCCAGAGATATTTCGCTGTATGTGTCTTCCAGGATCTTCTCCATCACCTCTGTATTCCTGCTGGTGAAACAGTGAAACATGTAAACTGCAGCCAGAAACTCCTGGATGCTCAGGTGAACAAAGCAGTAAACTGGTTTCTGGAAGATCAGATA